>APFE030635856.1:45091-67298 GCA_000404065.3 Pinus taeda
AAAAGAGGTTTTATTTATTTACCATACCTCTTGTTTATTTATATTTTTATTTATTTATCATATTTCTTTTATTTACAAAGGTATTTGGCTCATAGACTTGGTATATAATTAGATGTTGATTTCTAATCTTATTTGATATGTTTTTCTTTTATTGCCATACATCTTTATATCTCTTTTATATTTATTTATTTATCATACCTCTTTTATAAATATGGTAATTGGCCCATGTTATTAATAATTATAATAAAACCTATTTTTTGAGTTTTCATAAATATAAAAAGGTTAATGGAGTAAAGATAAAAAGAGGTTTTATTTATTTACCATACCTCTAGTTTATTTATTTATTTACCATACTTTTGGAGTAAATAAAAAAAAAATCTTATTATTACATTACTTCTTGTTATTTATATTTTATTTATCTAACATAATCTTTTTTTTACTATTAGTAACTTATTTATATTTAAATTTAGTTATTTAACATAATAATATATTTAGATTTGATTTTTAAATAGGGTCACATTAGATTAAAATGTAAATGAAATCTTACGTTTCATTCGTTACATGTACATTTAAGTTTACAGTTAGTTTTTTAATATTAGATCTATCCCCCATTGGTCAATAATTTATTTTATTTTTAATACATTTAAGTTTACATGTTTATGTTTTTACTTAATCTACCATGGGTCCAATAATATTTTTATTTTTAATCTGGAATTATAATAATTTGAAAAATACATATAATACAAAAACATTTTATATTATTAAAAAGAAATTAATTTCAATTAATTGAAAGTTAAATAATATTATTGAATGAAAAGTTACTTTCTATTTTCAAATAGAGTAAAGAGTTTTGTAATTATTTTATTTAAACTTTGAATTACAAATAGCTTAATAATTTAATAATTTAAATTGCTGTAAATGTGGGGTTTTGAGTGATTTTTCCCCAAACCATAGGGGTTATAGATCATCTTGCCTTGAAATTCTCAATGTAAAGACATTATTTTACATCAGGCATTGTTTCTATCAGGGTAACCGCTATCCAAATCTCTCAGAGTGATTTTAGATTCTATCTCAACCATCAGAGTGATTTCAGATTCTATCAGGATTGAACTAGTGACAACTAGATAGGAACTAGAGAAAGAGAGACGTAGCTATCCAAATCTCTCAGAGTGATTTTAGATTCTATCTCAACCATCAGAGTGATTTCAGATTCTATCAGGATTGAATTAGTGACAACTAGATAGGAAATAGAGAAAGAGAGACGTAGTGAGCTTCTGAAACCTGGAAAAGAACTAGAAGGCTTTTAGATTCAAAGTTCTTTGTAATGGAGAGATGGTGGGTGCTTAAGATGTTGGTTACATGTCTAGTAGTTTGAATTGTCGCCGACGGATCAATGGATGCTGAGGTTTCATCGAAAGTTGGTCTTTGACAAAGTTGAGGAATACTTCGGATTCGATGTTGGATTACTATCACATTATTTTTGAGCTAAACCAAATATTTAGCTTGTATAATGATTGATCCAATCGTTACGCACTATGGCAAAGGTCAACTATCTTACTTCTTGGCCAATCCAGATTATGTGCTAGATCTGGTGAGTAACTCTTAACAATGTGCGAAAAATCATTTCGTAATTAATTTTAGATTTTCTCGAGTATTTCCATATTAATTTTTTTTATTATTAGATTACGTTTTTCATCTATATCTGGAATATGACAGTGGATGGTTCCAAACATAGATTTCACAGTTTTTAATTATTTAAATCATATTTATTTGATTTTTTTGAAGCTTCTTTACATTATTTATTTCTCTTGGGAGATTAGATCTTCATTATATGCCTTCAAAACATCGAATCAAAAAACCGTTATCCTTTTTCTCTTAAATGCATTATTTTTTTTGGTTGAATTCAAATTGCAGATATCGACATCCATGGTTGCGAATGCAACTTTAGCAGCCATGGCCAAACACGCAGGAAAGCATGGCATAAATTTTTATCAGGTTGATTCTATGGTGGTATATCCCATAACAATTCAAGAAGTTTTAAAAATAATATTGAAACATTTTAAATCTAATCCCTACATTGATCGCAAAGGAAATCCAGTAAAATTGTTGAAGCAATTGACTTGCGTCAATACTATGGAGAATTATGGGTAGGCTCTCAACAGAACGGTTAGTTCACCAAACAACATAAGTTGTAACGATACTCTGTGTTTCTTACTAGAAATTTTGATGAATATAAGTGGAACTTGAAAAGTTAAAAATTTACTAATGTAATTTTACTTTACATATAATATCTGCATATAATTTTTGTTCAAGGAGTAGATTTAACGAATTATGGATTCACCATAATTATAAAAAAAAGATACATAAAATGAATCATTGCAAGCTAATAGTCATATTGCAGATAACGGGGTTATTAAGATTGTCTACAAAATATATTTTACAACAATTGAAGCACCTGGAAAAGATCTACTAGCCATATGCATTCTACCAAGGAAGGTGAACTATGTGTAGTGCAGATGAAATACAAATTTGTTGGTGCTGTATTGTTTTAAACATTTTGATTGGTAATAAAGCAATATACATTAACAATTTTTTTAATATATTTGTGCATAATCGATATAATAGTAAAAAAAATGTTTGAAGAGCTCTCTGAAGATGAAAAATACAATTTCAGATTTGTGTTAAGATTATCGAGTGGAAAAATTACATAGGAAATATTCATATTCCCTGACTTGGTGAATATATCTTAAATGGGTGAATATGTATCAGTGGATCACAATCATTGCAATGGCCATGAAGCCATCAATTTTCACTTTATTGGGTTCACTATTTCTAGGAGAGTGATGGGGGCTGTTGGAGCAGAGAGTTGTTTAGATATAAATGGAGGTGGTGCCAATGTGAAGGTTGAACTCATTTCCACTAGAAATGATCTCATTAATGTTTTGTTTACCTCATAGGGAGGCAGTTACACATTTACAAATATTACTCGAAGGAAATATAGTTTGTTTTCTTCCCATCATGAATACATAAACTTCATTAATCCTCGAGCAATATACAAATATCAGGTCATATCAATTCCAGCTACATTTTTTTCAGAAAGGAAATGCCATGGTATTTTTCTCTCTTTGCCTTCATTTGATACACATAACAAGTTTGGAGATTCCTTAAGGATGACTGTCCGAAGGACACAATAGCCCTCCATGAAATCAAATGTGAAGAAGTGGAGAGAGAGGGCTCTGTGAGCCAATTGTTAAATAGAGAAACAAGATACAAGGTCATACCTAATGTCGATCCTAGCTAGGATGACACTACGCATGAGGTACAATGATTGAGGTTTATAGAGTATATTTTCTATAATATTCTCTTTTAAATATGTGATTCTCATGTTATCTTAACAATTGTCCAAAGAGGCTCTCCAGAGATGGAGTCGGGCTTTGGAAATTTGGTAGTAGATGACATCTTTTCTGTCCCAAGTTATAATATGGATGGCTTAGTGGTTTCTTAGGGAAACCCTGTTTTAGGTGTTCATGTATACCTTTATTCAGATGATTTCCATGAGGTGAAGTGCTCTCAAAGAAGCTCCTTGGCAAAATCAAGAGCTTTGTCATTCAATATCTGATGTAGATGGGAAATTTTCTTTTAATTTTATTCCATGTGGAAAATAAAGGTTGTTGCCATTCTACAAGGGTGAGAACATGATATTTTATGTTTCGCTTCCATCTATAGAGGTTCTTGTTGAGCACACTCATGTTAATATATCTCAGCGATTTCAGGTCACGGGTTTCTCAGTTGGAGGACTTATGGTGACTTCTAAAGCAATCTATTTTGAAGGTGTTAAGATATTAATTGATGGACGAGAAAGAGCTACAACAGGTGTCGAGGGATATTACAAACTTGATCATGAAACATCAACACGCTACGCAATCAAGGCTGAGAAGGATCACTTTGAGTTTAGCAGTTTGGAGAATTTCATGGTTGTACCAAACATGGGTTGACTCCCAAAGATAGAAGCAACACATTATAATATTTGTGGTTCCCTAAAATTAGTGACAAATGGCTATTATGGCAAGTGTCAAATTGGCTTGACAGACAGGTTGGACAATGTTAAGCCTCAACTAAAGAGGATTAATGATATGGGAAACTTCTGCTTTGAGGTTCACCCAGGTTAATATCAAATATCCCCACTTACCACAACAGCAGAACATGATTCTGGTCTTCAATTTTCAACATCACATATTGATGTGATAGTAACTAGACCAATGTTTGGCATTGAATTTATAAAGGCCCTTGTTGATATTGGTGGATCAATGATATGCAAGGAAGGATGTGACTCCTCGGGTTCTATATCACTTACTTCTCTGGCTGTTGAACTCTGGGTTCATAGAAGCTTAACTCTTTAAGTTTAACAAATGAGAACAGTGACTTCATATTTGAGAAAGTCCTACCTAGTGCATTACGTCTTGAGGTAAAGCGCAGACCTTCATCTAGTTTGTTAGATTGGGATGATGACTGGCGTTGGGAGAGAAAGGTTATTGATGTCAATGTTGGTGTTTCTGATCATTCAGAGATAGTGTTTATCGAAAAAGGATATTGGTTGCGTATTATGTCTACTCATCCTGTGGCTTCTTACATCGTACAACCAAACAAAGAACCCATGAATTTGTTGAGTGAGAAAGGATGGTAGAAAATCTTCTTAGAAGCTTCTCGTGTGCACATTGATTCATTTCTTGAACTCCTGCGCTTTATTTGGAATGTTTTCATTAGAATTCAATGTATTGAACCATAAGCCTATATATTTGACTGGTGAAAAATATCTACGAAGTGGTGAAATACATGTTAATTCAAGTTCTTATCCCAAAGCAAATGAGTTGTCTTGAAGCACTATTGTAGACATATGGCAAAAGGAGGGTGCATTTATAAATATGATCAATAATGTCAAACCTTTTTCAACTGCTAATGGACCAAGTAACATTGTTGTATATGAGTACGCTCACTGGGCCAATATTGAAGATGAAATGGTCTTTGTTATGAGAGATAAAAGGAATGCTAGTGAGAAAAATAGTTTTGAAAAGGTCTTGTTTTATCCAAGAAGTTAGCACGTTGTTGTTAAAAATGATGGGTGCCAACTTGTTATTCCTTCTTTTATGGGGTGACTAGGAAAGTACATTTAGGGTTAGTGCTGCCAGCAATCCTAGCGCTGACATTAAAGTAATTGCTCAAATTGATAGTAGTAATGGTCATTTAAAAAAGGGTTACATGGTTCTTCAAACTTTGACAAGATCAGATTGTCTGTTTTTGGGTGGTCCTCGGTATGATGATACTGAGTACTATGTTGAAGCTTCCAAGGGATATCATTTAAAATCACTTGCATAGGACCCCTTTTGAAGCTTAGTTGTATGCTCATCCAATTTGATTAGATGCCCCACTCAACTAGCCAAATAATAAAAAATATTTGATCGTTAGTATTCGAACACTTGTGTAGTCCCTACATTTGTGGTCCTCAGCAGAGGAATCACTAAATTTGCGTCAAATAGTCACTAGATATGGACAAAAACTCTTCAATCGCATTGCTTCAAACTAAAACCATGTAAGTCTGGATTTTATTATTAATTTCAATGCTTTACAATGAAAGCAGTGTAAATGCAAGTTGTATGTGGATAAAATATAAACCAATGTAAAGACAGGTTGTCTTCTATGTATATGCAGGGGCATACATGATAAAATATTTGAGATTGAATGGGATACTGTTGCAAGATATTTCATGCTCTATCTTGAGACTCATCATGCAACGTGGAATTAATTCGACTGTACTGGAAATGGACTCATATCCCGATAATGCATACAATTTCTTTGTAGACATATTGATTGAGATGATGGGGAGCTCTAAATCATTAAAGGAGTTGGTCATATGTGTTGTGCCTTTGCTTAAAGAAATATGTGTTTTCTCAATTGTTGTTTGAGATGCTTCCTAATCTCCAATGTTTATTAATGGGTGACAACTTTATCTTGGTAAAAATAGAATTTCTACTTTCATTTTACATGTGCAATGAACAAGTTTCAATGTCTAAGAATGTTTTCATTTTCTACTTAGTTTTTAGGTATAGCATAATTTTTTTCTTTTTTTATACAAAGCATATATTGATGTATCTTAGGTTGACTATTATGTTTTGGTTCATTATTATGTCATGTTTACAAATTCAGTATATCCAATAGATATGAAACAAAACCAAGTAACGAATTTGTTTCATATCTATTCCTTAATGAAAATCTACACTACCTAAATTAAAAAATTTAACTTGCTATAAGATGTGAAAAGACCATAAAATTCTTCCATGGTTTTTTTCCATTATGTTCATAATGAATATTTTTTTCTTTTACCTCGTAAACGAGTATAGATTTGGCTTACTTTGGTTTTGAAATGCAATACAGGAAATTTCAAAATATCCCATACCTCAACGTCTCAGATCACCACTATCTCATCTCCGTATGTACAGGTTTATGTAGACATAATTGAATTTCATGATAGGGAAATCACTATATTAGGTTGCTTTCTTCAAAGAACCCCTGCTCTAGAGATGATAAAACTTCCTTTAATTGATGACTTGAATTATGATGATCCATGATATGTAAAGTTTTTGGAGGAATTGATGTATTTGAATAGAGTTTCAAAGCAAGTAAAGGTCTTGGTATGAGAATATTCTTTTTAAATACACACTTCAAAATATTTAAACCGTGAACCAATAAAAATGATTTCTGGCTTCATTTTATTTTATTTTTTCTTTACAAAAGGGTATAACCAATGCATTGTGTATGTGGATACGAGGATGAATTCTACTGTGGATACGAGGATGTGGACACCAGTGGAATGACCTTCTTAGTCTTGGGAAACATTGAGTATGTAAGTAGATGGTAGTCTCATGGAGCGAGTATGCGACATTTTGCCCCATTTTCAATTTGTTTATCATTTGTTGTTTGCCCTAGTTCTAATAGTCAATTTTAATTATTTATCTTTTCGTCATTTATATCATTAACATTCGATGTTTCCTAGGGAAGGTAACATTTTCAGTTGCTTTAGATGAGCAATCTATAGGATTAGGATATTCCCAATGAGTTTTGAACATTTCTCCAATATGCCTTGTCAATTTTGGATTGTTATTGCAGGTTATCACTTTAATTGTTATCCGGTTTGACATTTGATTGACAACGAAATTCCATCATTTTATAAATTATTTGTATGTTAATTTTTAAAAGTATTTACGAAATTCATCTTTAGTAGCCACACTTTAAACAATGGATTTCATACTACAAGGTTTAAGGTTTCGTTTATGTATTTGGTTAAAATTTCCCAAGATTTATATCATATCTCAAGTGTCATGGTGGGTTATTTATTTGGTCAAAATTTCCGATGATTTATATCAAATATCATCCTTTTGAAATTCATGCATTCATTGCATTCAAATGTAACACATCACGACAAGGATGGGCCCTATTAAGCTCACCAACTCTGTTACTATGCTTCATGAATCATAATTCAAATGGACTCTAAATTTGGTTCTTTTCCTTGACTAAACAATATTAAGCAAAATCTTCTCATTCAAACTCAACCCCAAGTCATACTCAAAATTTTGACATGTGAATAACATTGTCTCGATAGCAAGTTTGACACCCAAGTCCTTGCAAGTTAGACAAGGATTTCCAATTTTTTTTAAAAAGTGATCATATCGTTAAATTGTTAGCCCTTGGACTCCTTCATTAAAGAAAAAATCATTCTATGATCTTGATAATTGGTCTATCAAAACGTGGATGCAAAAAAATATGACCTAAGGAGTAGAGAAAGAAATTTTCCTTGACATTGCCTAGAATATTTTGAACTTTTTGGGGCACATCACATGACACTACCATCACCACACCAACATTTTTTGGTAAAGTTCCACTGCAAGAGGCATCCACTGATTCATGTTCCTTAACCCATGACCATAAATATGATTCTTCCTGAAAGTTTTTCTAGATGATGATAATGATATATAGTCCTTATGATCATAAAGTATGGATTTTCTTTCTTCACTCGTGCTCCACCTTCCCCCTCCCAATTGTATATAAGGATCAGTTTCTCTAGCATGCTTCCCTCCGATTGCAAAGTTATACCCATACCTAAAATCCTCGTCTTGATCTTGGTTCTTATGCTTCTCTTCTTCTTCTAAGCTAAGAAATCTGAAAAACATTACCTCCTAACCACCCCAAACAGATAAACCATTTTTCCTACACTATCTTTCAAGTTGTGCAAGAGGAATACTAAACAATTCTTGAGTTGTTGCTCCCTCTCCAATCACCATAGAAGCATATTGATTTGGACCAGATCCATTTGTTATGTCTATAAGATTAGATTCAGAACTATCAGGGTGCTTCAATGGTGGGGCATCTCCACATATTGAATTGAAGGGAGGAACACCTGAATTTCAAAACCGAAGAAAGGTAGCTCTTTGTCCATTCACATAAGGATATGAAAGGAGAAACTAGTCTGACCAAACCTATAGAAATTTCATCACTCTCTCCTGCAAGGACACCATAATATAAATGTAAACAAATTCACAAAAATATCGACACAATAATTACACTAGTTATGACGTATTTTTTTTACGAGTAAAAATTACCAGTCGCCTTGATATTTGATGAATAATAAGGGGCTTCATCTTAGTACATGATCTATTTTCATCATTACTATCCTCAACATGTTCTATTGTTTAGTGTGAGATTTCGTGAATTGGCAGGCATGTTTTTCCACATTTTTGTTATATCCCACACAATTGGAATCATGCTACATTTGGCCTCCTCTACTTCCCTAGGCTACATGTGTTAAAGAGGGTACAAAACACTAATGATATGTTCTTTTGCCATAAATTCTTCTCTTTTTCCGGATGAATTCTGTGGAAATTTTATTCATGCCAATTATGTGGCAGGAAATAATGTTTCATTATTATTTTTTATCATCTCTTGTTTATGAGTTAGCATGCTTCTATTGTACTAGTTAGTTATGACTATGTCATGTAAAGATCAAGTTTAGTGGGTTTTACATTTGATTTACATTGTAAGTCAACAACTGAATATATAAGTTTTATGTTAGGTTTGAATGATGAGACAAACACTTTGATTTTCCACAGTGCTCTTTTTTTTCAATACATACAAAGTGCACAAATAAAACTCACTTTTCTTTTACCTAGATAATGATGACACCCTTTGTATTGTATGACAAGGTAACTATGTACCTTGAGCCCTTCAATTCACCCTTTTCTTTACCCAACACTACTATCTCTATTTTGGTAACGGAAGTTCAATTTTGAACCAACATTTTGTCTTCAATACTATGTCATGATAAATAAAGAACACACCTTTATTGGGTTTTCCTTCGAGCAGGCAAATACCAAAGCATGTCATTTTTATTTCTTGGTTAATATATTGCATCATTTAGTTTGATAGTTTAATTCATTTAGTTGTATGCCAATAAATCTCTATCAAATAGCAGAGAAGGATGACTTGGATGTTTTAGAGATATATAATATGAATTAATTAAAAATTCACAGGGTTATTTCGATTCTCATATTTCTATTTCACTTCTTTAGAGAAAACTATATATTCAAATACCAACACAACTCAAACCAAACTAAAATAGAGAATCCTAGTTATGAATATTTTTCTCTCTCCATACCTTATAATGACATTATTGTTTCGAATTATACTTGAAGTTCATTGATTATAACGTGGATTTATATATTTCTTTTAGCACCAAATTGAAATCATGGTAAAAATACAAATATCCCATTAAATATGACCTAAAGATAATTAAGAGAATATCGCCATTACTCTGAGCATGTGGAAGAGTAATTTCTGAGGTGTGAAGTTTTATTAGAGGCATTGTTTGTTTATTTGTTTTGGTTAGAAAATGGTTTTCTCTTGCTTTTATGTGACTTTCAATTTATCATATCTAGCATGTTGAGAAATGGGAAAGAATAATGTGTGACATTTATCTTGCAGAAATTGATGTTGAATGAAAGGATATAGAGTTTAACCAAGCTACAATCCAGTTTGGTAAAGGTAGAGGGACATCTTAAGAAGTTACCTAAGAATACACCATATACATAGTTTTAACATAAGTAATATATGGATTTTTCATTTGCAGATATGTTCTTTTTTCTATCCAAGATATCACAGCAAGACAAATATTGATATTGTAGAAATTGTTAGAGGACCTCATCGAGGTCAATTTTTCTGATGTTCTACTTTATTGATACATTCGCATGACAGGAAGGCTTTAAATACGAATTAATTTGTTACCAAAACAAATTATATTAAAATCTTATACATATAAAAGATAAAAACAAATGTCAATTCCTTCATTTGATTGTTACTTGACTTTAGTGTGGGTGGGTTACATGAAATGTGATTGGAAAAAGGATGGGGAGACAGTATAGAGATCATGTCTTGGATATGATTCATTTGTTGTTGGAGATCCTTCAGGAACTTCAACCATTGACTTTGGAAATGTTTCTAGTAAGTATTCCTATGGTTTTTAATGTTGTGATTCTTTCAGCTCATGGTTATTTGGGCAAGAAAATGTCTTAGCAATGCATGATAAGATATTGATGGGTAGGTAAATAATTTTTTTATAATTGTAATGTCCATTCCATGACATCCTCTCTTTACTATTTGATTATATTTTGAACGTTTGTTTCGATTTTGCTTTACATTTTAACTATGAAGTTGAAAGTACTTGGTATTATATCTATTTAAACAACAACCAAAGCTTGAAGATGAAATTAATATTACACGATATTGATTGAAATCTTTTAACTGTTTTGTATTGAAATATTTTCATGATTATTAGAAAAGTTTTCTTTCATGTTGTTATTTGAGAACATGTTTATATATTAGTTGATGCATTAGACAAAATATTGTTGTTGCGAATAAAATGAAAAGGATTAGACATCACACCACAGATTATTTGTTTTAACAAGTTATTTATAGCTAGATATTTTAGCATGTAACTTAGCTGGCATGATTGTGCCTAAGCTTTCCCTAAAGGTTGAATACTAAGTTACTAAGGTGTTATTTTCTATGGGGACTTTAATTTATTTATACAAGTCATCTAGCCACATAGTGGCCATTATTGCTCAACTAAAGAAAACTTGTTTGAGTTTCTTGCTTTTATCGGGAAGAATGGATTTAACATTATTGATGTTGAGGTATATGTATTATAAATACTTAATAGACTACTTTCATTTATATTCTAGTGTTTATCGTCCTACATTCTAGGTTCTTTTGTTTCTAGAAAAGGAACTTAGTATTGATGGTAAGCAACAGGATTCGAAGAAAGAGGAGAACACTAACACTGGAGTGACAAACGCAAAAAGAGAGAGAAGAGAACCAGTCTAGTGGTACCCTTAAAGCCAATATCCCGCATAATACACACACACAAAGACTTATGTTCATGTCTTCATAGTTGGTGAATTCACCTGCAATGACTTGACAGCACAATGATAATGTTTTATAGTGATGAAACAACATTTCATGTGTAAATTGTAGTCCAACCAATGTTAAGTTGGAAACTCTTATTGTAATACTCGACATTTCATATAATATAATTCTTGTGGTTGAAATTATTTATAGTTGCACTTGATATTATTTAGTATTTTTTTTTTTTATCAAGTAAGAGTAGGACCTTCTATTAATCTAGCCAACATTATATAATTTACATGTAACCGAACCCGCTCTATGAGAGTTCAATAGGCAGCAGGGCAAGAAAAATGCTGAACCATGCACCCAAAACCATGAGAAGCTATAACAAGAAAACCAGGGAGTTCCAGCCAAACACTTTGGGAAAAAAGCAAGAAAAATAGCATCTGGTCAAACTGTCATGCACCAAATGAAACCCTGAGTGCCTTGGAAGACGGGTCCACCGATCCAAGTTCCATAAAAATGCCAAAAGTGACCCACCGAGAGTCCATAAGGCTGCCACCAAAAACCAACTAAAAACAACAGTAGGCTTGAAGGGTTGCAGACCAACTTTCCTGACCAAATATCCACCGTTGATCACCTGACGAGGATCCAATGATCATCGTAGATATCGGGTGGAGAAGTAGCACAAGAAATAACCACCCGATGAGAGTGGTTTTCTCTCACCTCCTGCCAATACGTGTCACACGAAGAGTGGAACCGGGGGCCATCCACAAAAAACCAGATACTGCTTGGAGCCTGCTCGATAAACCACTTTGTGGTTTTTGAATCAATCGCCTCGCGAAAAAGCATGTGCTCTCTTTCACCAAGTGATTGCCGTTAATCAAGTCCATCAGACGGTTCTTGATCCTTCCTCCTAGAATCTCTGCCAAACACCATCTAAAAAATATGAAAGTGGACGACCAAACCTATGGTACTTCCCATGTCGGTTTTTTCGCCACACATCCGATGGAATACTTAGCTTTGGATAGCAGCCAATACCAAAAAGGGCAGAATTTTTAGGGTTCCCTATCCTCCCGACTGTCTCCTATATCACTTTGATCCATCCAGTTACTCCAAAGCTTCATATATTTGTTCGCCTGACAGAGGCAGTGTTCCAACAGTTTGCCCGGGGGTAACAATTCCTAAGCATACTGAGAATCCCTGTCCATGTTGGTGACTCCTTCATTTTCCAAACGATCTGCTAGCATGTTAGATTTCCTTTTCACATGGACAAATATAACAGTTTTTAAGGTTTGCAGGTGGTAGTAGATCCGGTGAAAGACTTGCAAAAGCTTCCAATGCTTTAACACTTTATCTCGAGAAGTTCCATTGTATATTTTCTTGGCTGCTCTAATAATCAATTATGAATCTGCTTCAATGATAACATTATGTGAATTTGAATCCACCAATATTTCCAAGCATTGCTCTAGTGCCATGAGCTCGGCCATTTTATTAGTGGCCTTCCCCAAGTGGCCATGGAATATCTTCTTTATTTGACCCTGCTCATCTCTTATAGCACCCCCAAAGCCCACTAACCCTAGGTTGCCCTTAGATGCTCCATCTATATTAACCTTTAAGAAACAATAAGGAGGAGGCTTGCAAATGTTAATATCTGTGTTAATTTGGCTCACTCCCTTAATTATGCCCTGTGGGCTAATGGACTGGAGACCCAAATGAAGAATAATACTCACCACTTGGGGCAGAGTAGGGTCTTTAGGAAGTGTCCTCAACAAGCTTCTTACTATTTCTTTGAGCTGCCTTAAAATTTGGTCAAATATGTGTTGGGGATTACTGGCTTTGTTTTTTAAGATCCAACTATTGCGCTCTTTCCAAAAATTCCAGATAACAAAGCCTGGAACTAGAATCCATGCTATATTAATAATTTCATTCCATGAGAGGTTTTTACTCCAGTTATTTAAAGTGTTTGATATGATAAGTCTGTCACTATATGTTTGTATGAAGATTGAGGCCACCTAATCCCACACGTTGGATGTGAAAGGACAAAGGTTGAGAAGGTCTTCCATTGCTTCCTCTTGTGAGCCACAGAGGTAACATTTGGAAGGACCAATGAAGTGTTTTTCTAGGAGATTCTCCCAAGTTAAAATTATCCTTTGATGCACTAGCCAGATGAATAACTTTATTTTCATCCAGTTGTAGCTCTGTCATTGTTTCTTCTAGACTTGATCAGGATACAGATAGTTAAATCATGTTACTTCCTGTTTAGCCTCTTTGAGGTTAAAGTTACCTTCAATGTTATTTCCCCATCTTAATTGGTCAGGTGAGGAGGAGACCATAATCCTTTTGTGCTCTAAATCCTGGGGGAGAGCATCTACTTGGGCCTTCAGAGGACTCTCATCATTGTGGCCTAGATCCTTCAAAGTCCCCCACTTTCCATTATTCCTTTCCTAGTCCCAGAATTATTTTACCATAAGTATAACTTTGTTATTTGTGTAACTCTTGAGAGTGACTAATTCAACCTTATATATGTTGGGTTCTTGTTGCTAGTTGTCCTCGCAAAATCGTGCCAAGTTCCCTGCTCGAATTTCCTAGAAACTATTTTGCTACACAATACTCTTACTTTCTGAGGTAAGGTTCCAAATATGGGAGCCCCTCATTTTCCCTGACATTCTAATGTGATCCTTCTCTTGCCAGTACTTTTCATATTTTTGTTTCCAAAGCTTACGACAGGGAGTTGTCGACTCCTTGATCCATCTCCACCAAAGTTTGGCTCCCGAAACTTTGCTGAGGGTTTCAAGATCATGAAGCCCCAAGTCACCATGGCTTTTGGGCTTGCATATCTTGTCCCTAGCTACTAAAGCCCACTTCTTTTTCTCTTCTCCACTGCCCCACAGAAAATCCCTTTGTATGCTCCTGATCTACTGCTTAACACCTTGAGGTGCAGGAAGAGCTGAGAACGTGAAAATGGGAATTGCGTGCAGGACCTCCTTTGTGAGCACAATGTACCCTGCCAAATTTAGTGACCTACATGTCCATTTTATGACGTTGTCCTGAAGCTTATTTATCATTGGCTCCCACACTTTCTTGCTTAGAGGTTTGTCAGTAAGAGGTATACCAAGATATTTGGAAGGTAGTTGTTCCCTTTGAAACCCAAGAATTCTGGTAATGTTTCTCTGAATAGCAATGCTAGTGTTAAAGAAAAAAACTTTGGATTTGCTGAGGCTTACATCTATGCCTACGACCATAGCAAAGTAATTTAGGATGTTTTTGATTGCTCTAGCCTCCTTGATTGTGGGTATGCCCTGCAACATTGTGTCAACCACAAATTGTTGATGCATGTTCGCCACTCCATCCAAGGTGAGCTTTATACCCTGGATTCGTCCCTCAGCATTTGCCATTTTGATTGTTCTACCTATCCCTTCCATCATGAGAATGAAGAGAAAATGTGAGAGTGGATCTCCTTGTTTGAGATCTCTCGAGGGTGTGAAGGTTCTTGATGGAGCTCCATTAAGTAGTATGGAAAAACTGGTCGCGGTGACTAGTGCCATAACCCATCCTATCCAATTTTGGTTGAAGCCATAGACTCTTAGAATTTCTCTTATATAGGACAAACTTATCTTGTCATCGGCTTTCGCTAGGTCCAACTAAATGATCATACCAGCTTGTTTGTTGCTTTTGAGAGAGTGAACCACCTCATGAGCTTGGATGATGTTGTTGAGGATTTGTCTTCGTTCCACATATCCTGTTTGCTCCTCCGAGATGAGAGATGGTAGAAGGGGCTTGATTCTATTGGCTATCACTTTAGAAATAATTTTATACACCACATTACATAAGGCTATGGGTCTAAAACCATCTGGAATCATGGCATTTTCCTGTTTTGGGATCAAAGCTATGAAGGAGGCATTAAGAGCCTTTAGAACCTTTTTGGATTTTCTTGAGTCTTCCATAACCTCAAGGATATCCTATTTGACTATTTCCCAATAGGCTTTGAAGAAGTCTACATTGAACCCATATGGGCCTAGTGCTTTTCCATTTTGCATTTCATTAATCACTTCACTAACCTCCTCTTCCGACACTGGCTTATTAAGATTTTGGTTGTCCTCTCTGGTAACTAGCTGAGGGATATACTGAGTGAATAGGCCAATGAACCTGGATCGATCCTCCAGTGGTTCGTTTACCATATTGAGGAAGTGTTGTAGAAGGACCGATTCCATATCATTATGAGAGACAAGCTCAATTCCTTGAGAATCTTTGATCTTTGTGATTTTGTTATGTGCCCTGTGAGCCATGGTAGATTTATGGAAGAATTTTGTATTTCTTTCTCCCCCTTTAATCCATTGTATCCTTGATTTCTCTCTCTAGAAAATTTCCTCTTGCAAGCATCGATCTTCCCATTCTTCCTGCAAAGAGTCAGTTAGCTTTTTTCGCTCTTCGGTGAAACCATCTGTGATGCTGATCTGATTGATCTCCTGGAGCTTCTGCTCAAATTCTCTTTTTGTTTTGAAGATATCTCCAAATTACTTTTTTTTCCAATATTTAAGTCTGGATTTGATATGTTTAAGTTTCTGTTGGAGCATGAATATTTTAGTGCATTGAATGTTCAAATCCTCTCTCCACCATTTTTCAATGTTACTGGTGAATTTATGGTGAGAGAGCCAAGCATTTTCAAACCTAAAAGGTCTATTTCTTGGTGTTCCCATAAAGGTGGCTTCCAGTTGTATAGGCCAGTGGTCTGAGCCTCTAAAGGGCAGAATCGAAGCTGTCATGGCAGGGCCTGTGAGAAGTAGGTCCTCTAAAATAATAAATCTATCAAGTTTGGAGGCAACTTGAGAAGCCCCTCCCCTCTTGTTGTTCCATGTGAAGGTTCCATTTATTGTTTCAGTATCCACTAGCCCCATGTTCATAATGAAGTTCTGGAAGGCCCTAGAGTCTTTGCCTAGTTGTCTAATACCTCCTTTCTTCTCTGAAAGAGATTTGATCATATTGAAATCTCCTACCACGATCCAGGGCATATTGGGGTGTCTTGCTCTTAGATCCTCAAGGGAGATGAGAAGCTTGAGTTTGTCAGCTTTCTTTTGAGGTCCATAAACATTTGTGATCATGTATATCTCCTTATCACCTACAAGTTGACATACCAAAGAAAGATAGTTCCAAGATGTTGTAGCATCAGGATTCCAGATTTCTCTGGATTCCACAGCGTGAGAATACCCCCCACCGAGTTGTTTGCTTTAACCTCTAGATACTCATACTTGATTAGCCACTTATTATGTATATCTCTTGTCTTATCCATCAAACATTTTTTCTCCTGAATAAAAACCATATCTGGTTTTTCTTCTATAATTCTGTTACTAAGATTTCTTTGTTTCCTTCTATTTCCTATGCCTCTAATATTCCAAGTTGTGAGCTTCATTAAGAAAGGTTAGTAAAGGAATAACTGGTGAGATATTTCATCTTACCTAAGTTAATCAATAGTTTTCCACATTTGTTCAATAGCTCATTTTGTCTTTGTCTTCCTCTTTTCCTACCTGAGTTCTTTGGAGATTGTGCCTGTGTATTCTCCATCACTTTGACCCCACTGTGCTCCTGGTTTTCATGATTTATTTTGACTCCCTCTCCCTTCGATTGTGATCTCCATAGAAAGAGTTGTTGTACTCTATCATAATCCTCCTTTGGCAAGGAGTCCACTCCTATGATCGTCCCTTGTTCAAGAAATTTTTCTAGATCTAGATTTTCCCTATCTAGAATCTCCTGTAGTTCATGTCCTCCATTCCCACTTCACTTGGAGTCATCTCATGGTCCCTAATTATCTCCATACAGCATGGTAGATCATCCTTTAGCTGGTTGTTTAATGTGATATCCTCCATGTCAGCTACCTTTTCCTGCTCCTTGATTATGTTCTCGATGTCCTGGATTGTATCCTTGTTCCCCTCTTCTTCCTCTAGGATCTTGAAACTATTGTGTCTTGAATGTCTATCTTCATTTATCTTCTTTTGTGGACGTTTACCACCTTTCCCTTTGCCCCCAACCTTGGTGAAGCCCTCGTGATTTCTATCCACAGTGGTTTTCACCTTATCTTCCCTATTGATTGTTGGGCAATCTCTGACTAAATGTCAATGTTCATGGCATTTGCGACACCTAAATGGGATGTGCTCATAGTCCACAGTCAGCGCCCATTCTTCATCATACACTTCTAAAATTATCGCTTCCGAAAGCGCTCCAGAGAAGTCCATTTCCACACATATTTGGGTGAAGGAGGTGTATTTTCCTTTCAGAGTCGCCTTTGAGATCTTTATAAAATGCCCTAGCTTGTTGCCTATTGTTTTCAAAGATTCTGGTAGCCAATAATCTAGAGGAAGGGAGTATAGTCTAATCCATACAGGTACCAATGTGAATGTTTCACGTTTTGGGACAAATTTCATCATCCATGGCCACATGTAGAGTCATGCAACAGCGTAGAAATATGGCCCCACTCTATCTTTATCCTCTAGGCTTGTGAACACCACTATGAAGAAGCCCTTAGAACCTAGATGGAGGTGTATTTCCCCCTTTGGCTTCTAGTAGCTCCTTATCTAGACGTGTAGCGCCCTCTCCGTTGGCCATAACCCCATCAATTTACATATGATTGGATGTTCAATCATATGATCGCATGTTCCATCATATGATCCCTATGAGCTTGACGCGGTGGATCACTCAATATGACCCGGGGAATAATGCTCGCCTTGGGTTTGCAGACCCCAGCTGTTCTTATGGTAGTAGGTTTTTCACTATTGCCTCCATTCTTCTTTTCCTTACTTGTTTCCTATTGATCCCCTTCCTGTTCTTGAAGTTCGTTTTTTCCTAATGTTCCCTTGCTTCTTGCCTCTAATACCTTCTCCAAAGGTTTTTTGAAATGCTTCTTTCCCGCATCCTTACTTCTGTCTGTAACTACCTGACTGTAGGAGGGAGCAGCACTCCCCCCTGCGCGTCCCGCCATGGTACCGAAAGTCAAAACCCTAGCGCCAACTCCAACCCTAGCTCAAGTTCGGCTCGCTCCTGGTCTTTTTCGCTTTCTATTAATAAAATATTTTCGATATTGTTTAGTATTTTAACTAACATATGTAATTTTGAATTTTTATATTAGATGAACAAGTTCACATTGTATGATGTTTTTCTAATTTAGTCGCAAAATCATACTAATTAATCTATGTTGATTAATAATAAACACATAAAATCAATCTAAAACTATTAGCTTCAGGGAAAATTTTAATGATGGAAATTTATCTTAAAGTTTAGAAACCTTGGCGAATCCCGCTAGTCCATAATATGAAATCTATCAAATGTTTGGAGATATTTTTGTAAAATATTCAATTTATAATTATTTTTATATATAGTAATATAAATTTTTTGGTGATTTTTTTAGGGAAAAATAATTTCACTGTATAAAATTTTCACAAATCACTATTACAAAAAAATGGAAATTAGCGAATCTTTTTTTTGGAAAAAGTACAGAAAATTAGCCCATGGGCGAATATTAGCCCCTAAAATTTTCCCTAACTAGCTTAGCAGTTTATATTGATTACTGATGAACACAAATAAAATGAATATACGACTAAATTAGTCGTTTATAATGATTATTAATCAAAATAAATGAAATGAATATAAACTACTAAATTAGTCATTTATATAATGAATATGAAACTACCAAAGAAATATAATTGACTACTGCAAATGATTAATTTTTCATTACACATGACAACTAAATTTTGCATATATACGACTATTAGTAGCTAATCTACAGTATCTTATAACATGACAAAAATTTAGTCATATTTCTTTGGTCATTAATTGGTTTCAAACAACTAAAATTTGCATATATATGACTATTAGTAGCTAATTTACAGTATCTTATAACACGATCAATATTTTTGTTATATTTATTTGGTCATTAATTGGTTTTTTTAGATGATCATATAGTAATATATTTTATTGTATATTTGGTCATTAATTGTGGCAATTAATGACTAAATCAATAACTAAATTTATGACTAAATATATTGCTAGATGATAAAATTGAAACAATCAATTAATTACTAAGCTAAAAATGACTAAAAGTTGATCACGTTAGAAGATACCGTAAATTAGATACTACTGGTCGCCAATTGAAAAATAGACATTTATATGCAAATTTTAGTCATTGTTTTAGTAAATAATTAAGCATTTTGTACTAGTGGAGATACTCCAAAATTGATCGATTTCATAGTTGTCGAGTTCTTATTTTTGTGACTGCTTCAGGTTCCAATATGATTTTTCCTTCCTCGTCAAGTTCTGGCAATATTATTTGAACTGGGAGCTTGTCACCAATAACCTTCTTCAAGCATGAAACATGGAAAACTGGGTGCACTCGAGAAGCTGTAGGAAGCTCCAATTTGTATGCCATAGTACCAATCTTTTGCAACACCTTGTATGGACCATAATACTTTGGTGATAATTTATTATCCTTCTTAGCTTGATTGAGGTACATTTGTTTATATGGTTTTAGCCATAGAAATACCTAGTCACCTACATCAAAAATTCTTTCACTGCAATGTTGATCTTCCTGTTGTTTCATTCTATTTTGTGTCAAAGTTAGGTTATCCTTTAAGAGTTCAAGAACTTGTTGTTGATGCTCGATGTGATATTCCACTACTTGAACCTTAGAATTTTCTCTTAAATATGATGTGATGGACGGTGGGTGATATCCATAAAGTGCCATAAATGGGGTCATTTTTGCTGCAATATGGAAGGAAGTGTTATACCACCATTCAGCTAGAGGCAACCATTTGACCCATTGTGTCTGTTTATTAGATACAAAGCAAATGAAGATATCCTTCCAAACATTTGTTTACTATCTCAGTTTTCCCATCAGATTGAGGATGATAAGATGAACTATGAGCTAATTGAGTACCAAGAAAAGAAAATAATTATGTCCAAATGTTTCCAGTGAAAATGGGATCTTTATCACTTACAATAATCTTTGGGTTTCCATGTATCTTTTGAATTGTTTTCATAAATGCAGTAGAAGTTGTACTGGCTTAAATGGATAAGATAATGCACAAAGTGTGCATACTTGGCAAGTTTGTCAACTACCACCATGATGACACTCTTTGCTTCAAACTTGGGTAAACCTATGATAAAATCCATTAAGACCTCCTCCCAAGGTGGACCTGGAATGGATAAAGTTTGTAATAGACCTGGGTCTTAATTGTTCAACTTTATTTTGTTGGAAAACCAAACATTCCACCACAAACTTTTGAATATCAGATTTAAGGCCATCCCAAAAAAATTCCTTCTTGACCCTGTGTTAAGCTTTTAAAAATCCCGAGTGCCCTCATATGGGAGATGCATGCAATTCCATAATAATCTTTTGTTTGAGTTCGGAATTCTGACATAGGTATAAGTGATCTTTGTACCATAATGAATCATTTTTCCAGCGAAATGTATGAGATGTAGTGGGATCTTGTATATTTTGAATGAGTGCCCACACTTCTTCGTCATTCTTCCATTCATCCCTTGCTTCTTTTATCTAATCTGTTTGGATAATAGAAATGGAACAAAGCAATTCTTCCACATCCTCATCCTTTCTTGAGAGTGCATCTGCCACAACATTTCACTTCCCTTTTTTGTGGATGATTTCAAAGTCATAACCTAGTATAGTTGTCACCCATTTTTGCTGCTCTTTTGAAGATAATATTTGTTCTAAAAAGCATTTAAGAATATCATGATCCATTTTTAACTTGAAGTGTCATCCCATTAGGTAGGTTCGCCATTTCTTAAGTGCATGTAGTATTGCCAATATTTCCTTCTCATAAATAGCTTTGTGTAAATAATTTCCTTTGATTGGATGACTTTCGAAAGCAATAGATCTTTCTTCTTGCATTAAAACAACACCAATTCCATTTCTTGAGGCATCACATTCCACAATAAAGGTTTTTTTGAAGTCCGACGTAGCTAAGACTGGTTCTTGGAACATTTCCTATTTAAGATGTTCAAAGGCCTTTGCTACTTATGGAGTCCATGAAAATGAATATTTCTTCAATAATTTTGTTAGAGGTGTCGCTATTCTCCCATAATTCTTAACAAACTTGCGATAATACCTTGTCAACTCGAGAAATTCTCGCAGATTATTTATGGGTGTGGGGGATTTTCTATTCCTTAATGGCTTTAGCTTTTCTAGGGTCTACCTTAACACCTTCATGAGATAGAATATGACCTAGATATTCCACCTCTTGTACTCCAAAGAAACATTTGGAGATTTTTGCATATAATTGTTTCTCCTCCAATAGTTTGAGCACCCTATCAACATGTTGAACATGATCCTTCCAAGACTTGATATAGATTAGTATATCATCAAAAAATACTAACACAATTTTCTAAGGAAGGGTTTGAAAATGGAATTCATCAAACCTTGAAATGTAGAAGGTGCATTGGTAAGGCCAAAAGGCATGACCAAAAATTCATAATGACCCTCATGAGTTCTAAATGTTGTTTTGAGAATGTCTCAGTCTTCATTCTGATTTAATGATATAATGAACAAAGATCCAACTTGGTGAAGTAAATTGATCCATGCAATTCATCCAATAGTTCATCAATGACATGAATGGGAAATTTATCTTTAATAGTGAGCTTGTTGAGCTGCCTATAATTTAGGCACATGTGGCATGATCCATCCTTCTTGTGCACAAACACTATTGGAGCAGAGAAAGAAATTTGACTAGGTTGAATTATACCAGCCTCTAGCATT
>APFE030635863.1:0-20294 GCA_000404065.3 Pinus taeda
TAATAACAATAGTGGGCTTCTATGGGGCACAATAGTAACAATATTAGCACTACATGGGTACATCAATATAATAAGTGGGTTGTACTAATAACAATAAGGGGTTACACTAGTAGTATAGGGGCCTAACACCCATCCATTTCATCATCATTCAGATGCCACCTATTAATTGAGGGATGTACTAGGGGCATGTTTTTCCCCTTAGGGGTTGGGAACACGTAATAGGATTGTTTATTAGCCACTCCTATCTAGGGAGGTAACACTATTACGAGATCAAAACCCCAAATTCGAAAGGGAAGCCCCATGTGAAGTCTCAGTTTTCCCTAGACTAACAAGCTTGGTTCACTTAGATGCACTAATGATTAACTGTACCCGATGGTGAAGATGCAACACTGGACATTATGTGTGATTGGCAGGTGGTTTTAATCATGGGTTGGGCAACTTAATTGAGGCCCAAGCCCACTAGAAGAGCATATGACACCCTACAGGTGAAGCATTAAGAGCCATGGGACTCCTATTACTTGCAGGGCATCATTCCATTCCATGGGCACCTACAACACTCTCAACAGTTTGCACTTTGCCCCACATTATTCATGAGATGATGCACTTGGACTAGCGTGCCCCAATTGGCTTAGTAGTGATCACGTGGTTTGGCAGTTGATTTGAGGCTCAGATGAGGTTTGTCTCACCCTTTGAGACATGTGAGGGCTAGCACCATTCTCTGAGTCCTTAGCATTAGAGCAGATCTAGGCTGTTCTATTGCAAGGCGACCCATGAGACCCATTTTGTGCCCCAAACACAAAATTGCGGCCCACATGATGATTTGCATGGATATCTAGGGGCCAACCCTTAAAGGATGATTTTTGAAGCCCTCTTGAGTTAGTTTGGCGCCAAGAGAGCTCAATGCATGCCTCTAAGAGGCACACACAATGATGGTGTTAGCATTTTAGCCCTCTCGTGGGTTAATCTTTATGATTTTATGTTGGCTGTGTAGTTGACTTGGAACCACACTTAGTTTTTACCAATAATTTGACAACTAAGAGGGGCTTAGGCTATAATTAGACTTGATTAGACATGTATAAATAGAAGAGACCTCATTTGAGTCTCTCATCATCATTACACTTGGAATTTGACCTCTTAGGATTTTTGCACTTGTTCCTTCTTGGCTATTGGAGATCTATTGGATGCATTTCGATATTTGGAAGCTATTTTTTATTGTCTTTAGAGCTACTTCTTTGGATAATGGATGGATATACTACATGTCTTGTAAGTGCTTTTTGTTGAATGTTTTATATCTTAAAATTGTCTAATGTATGGAATTGCTTCTTCTAGGTTATGCTATTTTGTGCCCTAAGTGTTGAAAATTAATTTTGAAAGGCTATTTAGTTGAGTATTGTATATGTTATTCATTGTACAACATGTAATGAATGTTCCTAGTGGAGGAAATCTTTAATCTCTCCATCAAACACCATTTTCTTTTGAAGTGGGTAAATGCTAAAAGTTGATACCTAGGGCATCAATTTTTAGCCTCCTTAGAAAGGATCTAACTCATCTTTTTCATCCTTGAGGCCATATGCCTAAAGGAAAAGGCACTAGCCCAAGTCATTGGTTATCAATCCTAAATTTTCTCCCCTAAAATCGGTCCTTTTAAGGATAGAGTGAAAATCTATGGCTTGTGGCGAAATTTTATGGAGGAGGATTTTTGTTGATTTGAGAGCCTAACCTAGTGTACTCCTAATGAAGTCTAAAATCCCTTGAGATGTACAAAAGTGTCTCATAGAGCCTCATAATAACTTCAATGAAAGACTGAGATGATCCCAATTTTCCAGAATCCACAATCTCTAAAACAAGATTCTGTGTGCACTAAATTGAAAGCCTTTGGAAGTCCACGCATACCCTTGCCATGGGGAGTCATATGCTGTATTTGTTGGCTTTTGGGGACTAGGGCCCAATGCTAAAATAAGTTTTATCATTTTTTCTTTAACTTGATTGCATCATGTAATATTTTGGAGGATAGGGTTGGCTTTAAAAATTAATTTCATAGAAATGATTGATTTGATGTTAATTGGAAATCAAAATGTGAGGTATTGACATCACAACTTGTTGACTCACCAATTAGAGCTTCAAGATAAAATCTTATACTTGGAGGAGGGCATGATAAATAAAATTTCATAGAGTTAGATGTTTATGTGTTTGCAAGAGAGTTTGGTATCTCGAACATGTGATTTGACACTATACATTTTAAAAAACAAATGGTCAATGTTGTTGAATTTTGTAGCTATGGTCGGTCTTCATGATTAATAATTTAGCCTTTAAAGTATATATAATGATTAATATAAGCCATTTTCTTCATGTAGTTTGTTATGTTTTTGAGCTATTATGAGGTTGGCTTGTAACCTTTCACTTGTTGGACACAAAAACAAACTTGTATTAGGGATTTTACTTGTATATTTTTAAAACTAAGGGTTGTAAGCTTTATATAAATAGAGGCTCCCCTTATTTCATTTTGATCATCACAAATTTATCACTTTTCACTTGTGCAAGAGTGCAAATTAGTCCTTTTTTGTTACTTGGAAAAAATATAAGCTTTCCATGCTGCAAATTTTCTTAGAGATGGAATTTTGTGTGGAGATGTTTTCCTAAGATTGAATGAAGTGTTTCTCTAGAGAATTTTGTAAGTTTCATGTCGATTTTATATACTTCGCATGTTGTATTTGTGTAGTAGCGTTTATATTTTGTGCCATAACTAAATGCTAAGTCTTTGTTGAAATCTTGCTCCTTCATAACATGCAAAATTGTTCTTATTGAAATCTAAAGGAAACTCAGAGTTTGCATTCCTTATATTTGAATTCTCCCCTCACAAGAAAAATAGTTAGGGTTTAAAAGTGGATGCCCTAGTCATCCCCTTTACTCCATCAAAACTGTTCTCATTGAATTTAGCCCTAGAAGACTCCATTAATTCCATTAAGGTAAGGCACTAATCATAAGTTTTGTTCATCATTTTCTAAATCAATTAAATTTCCTCTTCTCTATCTTGATCTTAAAGGTCTAGGGTTAGTGTTTAAGGTTTGTATTTGGAAAATTGCATAAAAGTGAATTTTGGTTTGATGTTTATGGTTCATTAAGTAGGAATTGCATCAATAAATAACATAAGAGCAAAATCTAGCATTGTTGCATGGCAACGTCCTCCTCTTTAGGGCTGATGTCATCCTTAATTATTGTTTATACATGCTTCTAGGCATCAAATTCCATCAAGAAAATCCTCTATTGGAAGGCCTTATTTCCTTTTGTTGATTATTCTTAAAGTGTTATTTTCTTTGGCTGTTATATGACATTGAATGCCCTATTGTCGTGAATTAGAAAAACCCTAACTTATAACAACCATATGTTTGGTCTAGGAGTAGAGTACTTGTACTTTGGTATAGAACATCTAGGCTTTCTAGGCTTCATTGTTAAGCCATTATCATTGAATATCCTTTAGTTGAGTTTGGGGAAGCCTCCCTTGTGGTCAAATACCACTAAAGAGCAGGAGAAAGGTTGTTAAAGTGACAGTGGCAACTCTTTCTCTTGTTTTCATAAGGTTTGGTTCTGCTTGGTGGGGCTGTGCACTAGGCCTGCTAGATTTTGTAGCAACATGCATCAATATGACTTGTACTTGCTATATGTGGATCGCTGACCATCTATATGTATGATTTTGTAGTTCACTTGCTTCAATTCTTGCATTTTTCTAAGGAAGCTATTACTGTATTTTTGTATGCACCATACTTTGAAGAAAATGTCAGTTAGCTAGGCAAAATTGGGCTTCAACATACTTCAACATTTGTAGTTAAGCATAACCCCTTTTGTATAACTTGTGGTGTGTAATCCTATTCAACAAAACATAATCAACTTGAAGAACATAATCAACACTTGAAGAACATGCCTTTCATTGTGCGTAAAGGGATAAGGGATTTTGAGCATAGATACATCTCTTCCAGTTCAACACTAGAAGAACGTGATTTTTCACCGAGCATGAAGGAGAAGCATTTGTATGAATAAAATGTTTTTCATTCATCAAGAGCTAAGAAACTCTTCATTAAAAACAATAATGCATTAGGACTATGTTGAGGTGCTAGATAAACCTAGTTTAATAGCTTAGAAAATGGCTGCAACTAACTAGAAGTACTTAAAAGGTCTATCCCAAGCCACTAAACAATAATCATATACAATTGGTGTTGATATGTCATGATTTCCTAGACTAATAGTTACTTCCAATGATTTCTTAATTATTTGTCTTGTATCACATTCATCATTAAGTAATTACACATAGAAAATATCAACAATAAAACATTAAAGACAGTAAAATCATGAAGAGACAACCAAATATAAGAGAGAAATTATCCTCGGAAAACCCCAAACCAATGGAAAAACCAAACAACCTTTCTTTAGAGAAATTTATCCAACTCAACAAGGAATACAATCTGAATTTCCCAGTCAAATCAAGTAAAACTAACCAGTAACTAAACCTAGGTTAAAATGCTTATGAATAACCTCGAAAAATCAGTCCATTGTGTGGTTAGAAGTATTGGTCTTCCTAAGAGAATTAGGTTTGCCTTAGAGGAATTTGCTTTGCCTCAGATTTCGTTCTTCTATTCTTTCTCAGATTTTGTCATTTTCATCCTCCACGTGTGAACAGTACTTGGAAGTGATCTAAATTGATGCCCAGATGGAGAGGACGAATGCCAATATGTAGATGTTGAATGAGCGAAATGGATGTGCCCCTTCACCAGGGCTGACTTGAAGCTGACCTTACATTTAGAGGCAAAAATTCAAAATTTTAAATTTAAATTTTTGTTCTTTTGAAGCCGACTTGGAATCCACATATATTTATCATTTCTTGTATATTTGGAGTGATAAAACTTGATTATGAAGATTGACCATAACTACAAAATTCCACGCTCCTCTTAGCTAGGGAGGTATTCATAGCAACTTTTCTAGATGTTCTCTTGTTGAATAAAAATTTCTCTATCCCAAGAAAAGGTTGAATGAGCTCAACTATGTTGATGAATCCATCCACCTCATGTTTTATACAAGAACCATGTGGAAAGTATCCCCGCATCATCATCAAATAGAGGAACTAGCCATCCACTAGTCTTAAGGTCACCCGTATCCAAATCATCTCTTGGAGTCTTGTCAGGAACCCCACTTGACCCATGGTGAAACCCTTGGGTCACCAATCTACCAAGTCATCACTTGGAGTCTTGTTAGGATCCCCACCTGACCCATGGTGAAACCCTTGGATCACCAATCTACCAAGTCATCACTTGGAGTCTTGTTAGGAACCCCACCTGACCCATGGTGAAACTCAGGGTCGATTACCATTCCCACATTTCGTCACATCTAATTGAATGGTAAAAATACTTGCCCAATGCTATAAGACACTCAACCCACTAGCCAAACCCTATGGCAATATGGTCAAAACTAACTGACTGAGGGAGCATTCAGAGGCCTTGATTTTAATTGGGCCAATCTCCCCAACCATATTACATGGTTTCCCGGTCCAAGACCTAAGGGAGATTATCCGCCCTTTTATGCTACAACATCAACACTCCCTTCAACGGAAACACTCTCAATTACTTCAAGCTTGTCCAACATCATTCAGGGACAGTGAGAATGTCAACAAATAGCTCGACGACAGAAATACATAGGAGCCTCACTGCTCCTTTTGAATCAGGTGCATTTATCATCATGATTGTACCTGATCAAGCAATCCCGAAGCTCCCCTACTTTTCAACTTGCCAAACTGCAATTGGAGCCAATGTCTTCTCAATGCCCTCTTCCTCTTCGTGGGAGAATCTTCGCTTTGCACTTTTCTATGTTGTGAACAAATGCTTGACCTTGTGAATCCATCTTGAAGTCAATGCTTTCTTTCCACAAATCTTGGTACCATGAGATCCTTCAAGCTTGTGGGCCTGTTTGCTCCCTCTGAACTAGGAGCCCTTCTAGATATCCATACAATTTCTACCTCATGAATAGGAATCACTTCTGGGAGAGTTGTCTTGCCACATACTTTGCTTCATTCTTCCAAATGCTTCCAACTGCTGCCAGAGCTTTGGCAGGTTGTCATGATGTACCTACAACCCTCACTAGGAGGTCAAGGAAGAAACGATTATAACCCAACAAAGGAAATAAAGACAAGAGACTAACCAGAATTAAATCAATAATAATAATCAATGAAAGATTTGAAGTATTTATCTTTGAGGATTGTACGGGATTGACAGCTCCCTTTTGATCCTTGCTTTCTTGCAGAAATGAAATCCGTTTGCAAACTCATCATCCTCATCATCTTGCTTTCCTTGCATGAGCTAGGATTTCTTAGGAATTTCAACCTTGTACCAGGCTGTCCTCTTGCTGCTTTATTACTAAATCAGTCATCATACTCCTGCTATAAGAGATTCTCTTTCTGGCCATCATCGCAACACTTGTAGTCTTAACTTAGGCAGCATACTTTTACAACTAACATTCTTCCTATATGCAATGGCATTAATATGAGCTAAACTCAGCTAATAAACTGATACTCTTAGTAGCTCCAACAATGAACCTTTGTAAGCAACAAGCACAATCTACAACACAGATCAACTCAGGTTTTGCCTCAATTCTAGTTATTGTCATAGCTTCAATACTGTCACAGATCAGTACATACTTGACAAGAGCCCTTACACTGTAATGGCATTAGCAACTTCGAAATAACACTTCACATATCTTGCAATATGAGGCAATAAAGGGAAATATCCAAAATTTCAATCAACTGGTCTTGGCATAAGTGTATAGAACTCATTTGGTCCATCCCTTTTAGCAGGCCTTATCTTGCCTGAAATCCAAACTCAAGACTGTGATGATGCCGTTACTTCTTAAAACTACAGAACAGCAGGTGTAGGACCGTACAATATCTTCCAACAGAACATGGACTCCTCTGCATATGAGATGAGGCTGTCAACAGAATCAATCAAGGAATCTTCCATCTAGTCCAGGCAAATGTAAAGTGATTCAATATAGCCTTTGCAAGTCTTGTAATCTGCCTAATGTCATGTCAACAAAAAAATATTGCTTAATAAAATGTTTCAATATCTTCCATAGAAATCTTCCAAAGTAAACTTGCTCCACCAGACAATCTTCAATTTGCATGAGCATGTGAAAGAATTTGATTCCAAACAATATGACTGCAGCAGAATCAAAATCAATGAAACTTGCTTAGGATCCAACTTCAAGGTTTTGGTTTTTGTAAGACAACATATTTGATAGCAAGCCCCACACAGTCCTTTGGTCCAACAACTCAGGGTTTAGACTTCTCTCAAATCATTTTTGAAAGGACTATAACATAGCAATGAACAACAACTTCCCAATGAGAGATGGATGGAGCTTTCATAACATCAAAAACGTTCACTAAAAGTATACCAAAGTAACTCAGCACTTTGTAGACTGACCTGGGTTTGAAAATTCTGTCCACAGTTTTTGTTTATAGAGATGATTGCTCTTGTACTTAACTAAGTGGCCTGGCCTCTTCAAACAATTGTATCTATAGCAACAATTTGTCCTTTACAAGGAGAATATTCGATTCTGAAAAAGACTCAATCTTTACAAGAGAATTTTTGATCTCCAAAAACGATGAGGAACTCTACCTCCTTTTCATTGTAGACTTACAGGCAGCCCTCAAATGTTAACACAGAGACGTCTTTTATGCGAGATTGATCCTTCTTTAATTATGACAGTGATCATCTTCAAGATAGCATTCTGCTTTTGTAATACAAGGCAATCATATCACTCTTCAGGTTGCCAATTTCTGTACAAGTGTATTTCATAGTCAACTAGCCTCACCGGTTTATTCATAGCATTTCAAAGGAATGTTTAAGATCCATAGCTCCTAATCAAACCAGGTCCTAAACCGGCATTCCCTTGACTGCCATTTCTTTGTTGCACAATTCAGCCCAAGGTCTTTTCTGGAGTCCAGAATCTGTTCTTCAATCAGATTCTGAATAATCCTTGTTTTCTTGAGATGGATGCATGTATGATCAATATCTTCAGCATACAGAGCAAACGTATCACCCTTCTACATATGGATTAGTAATTAAAACAAGATCTCCAAAAATCATTAGCAACATATGTCCAAGGCTTCTAAGCATCAAGAGTCAAAGGCTTCTAAGCTTCCTCTCCTTGATCCTGAGGTCATTTTTGGCCTCCTGTAACATCCTGATGCTTTTTCAGCCTTCTGCGATCAGTTGACTGAGGCTTTTCGGCCTAATTCCTCAGACTTCTTCGGCCACTTTCTGAGGCTCCTTGGCCTTTGATGCTCAGACTGAGGCCCTTTTTTGGATTTTACTAGGTCTGCAGCCTAGTCCTGAGGCTCCTCAGCCCTTCTAAGACTTATTCCGGAATCCTGAGGCCTCTCGGCCCACCTGAGGCAGACTTCGGCCTAGAATTCGGATGAAAGTCTTCTAAACAGCGTGCCGGCTTCAGTCTTCCTTCAAACTTGGTTTTTGTTTCATACTTGAACACAAGCAGGGTTTGGCTAAGACAGAAATACTTAGGTAGCTTTTCCCTTCAGTAAGTGTCTTGGCTTTTAATGGCTGCTCTATAACCCAATCTCTGATATGAGAATGATATTTCATGATTAGCTAGACGGATAATTTTTTCAAATGATTTCTTCATTAGTTGTCTTGTATCACATTCATCATTAGGTAATTACGCATAGAAAATCTCAACATTAAAACAATAAAGACAGTAGGATCATGAAGAAACATCCAAACACAAGAGACAAATTATTCTAGGAAAACCCCAAAGCAAGGAAAAAACTGAGCAACCTTTTCTTTAGAGAAATTTATCCAATTCAACAAGGAATACAATCTCAATTTTCCAGTCAAATCAAGTCAAACTAACCAGTAATTAAACCTAGGTCAAACTGCCTATGAATAGCCTCAGAGATTTGGTCAGCTATGCCTTAGAAGTTTTGGTCTGCTTAAGAGAATTAGGTTTGCCTCAGATTTCGTCCTTTTCATCCTCCACGTGTGAACAATGTTGAGAAATCAAGATGCTTGAGATTAAGGTTAGATTTCTCTTATCTCTGATAATTACTTGTGAATGTTTGTTGGCTTCGTAGTTAATTTAATGTTCTCTTTGTCAAGCAATTATTAAAATGTACAAAAACATGAAGATCACATGAGACAAAGAACACAATAAATTAGGCTCCAAGCTACGGCAAAACCTCACAAGGGGGAAAACCCACGAAAACCCTCTTCTTATAGAGTCAGATCAAAGTGAGATATCAAGGACCCGAGACCAAGACCAAGACTGCCACAAAGACCCGGGTCAACCCTCCTTTATTCCATCTTCAACAAATCATAGTCAACATAAGTCAAAAGTGGTCAAATCTCAGAAATTTGGTCATCTCCTAAAATTTTGGCGTCTGAAATTTCAGGCCTGCAATACCACAGAAACTACCTCAGAAAACTTGCACATGTGAACGGAAATTAGGGCACAGATCAGCTTGTCTTCTCTCTCCTTTGACTGTCCTTTCTTTCCTTTTACTTCGGCTGGTTATCTTCTTCTTCTTTGCAGAGAATCCAATTTGTGTGGGTGAGTGTTCAAATGAGGTCGAGCTGCCTTCTATTTATAGATGTCTAGGAGGTCGAAAAGGTGCCTCTCTAGACCGACTTGACTTGTGGATGACAAAATTGGCTTTTTGACTCAATACAAAATTCTTTTTTTTTTTCTTACAAGACGTCCAAATGGGACTTCGACTCAATTACATCTCTTTGACTCATAATAAATTTTCTTTTGACTCAAATGACCCTACAAGCATGAAGAACATGCTTTGACTAAATAAAAATAATCATCATAATAATTTCTTTTTCTTCTTTTGATACAAGTACAATGATAATTATGAAGACCAAACCTAGTTATATTTCCAACACTCCCTCTTAACTAGGGAGGTATCCATAATGACTCAATAGGATACCAGGATACTCTCAAATTGAAATATTCTAATAAGAAGGTATTCAGATTGTGAAGCATCATCAACCATCATCATATCCAACATTGTTAGTAACAAAATAACATGTCCTTGACTAATAAGCTCTATCTCTCCACTAGATCATAGCACAATGCTGGGAGGCATAAATTTTGACAACACCACCACCTCTCTCCAAGCACATACCCCATCTGGATGGTCACCAGGTATGTCCTCACAGGACTATTCTTATATTGGATACCCTATCCTCAAAGAATATTGTTCCTTAGGACTATTCTTATCTTGGATACCCTATCCTCAAAGAATATTGTTCCTTAGGACTATTCTTATCTTGGATACCCTATCCTCAAAGAGTATTCATCCTTGGGACTATTCCTATCTTGGATACAACTCCTCAAGAAGTATCGGTCCTAGATGCTTATCCAATCCACCATTCTCCCTACTAGTGCCCTTCAATAGACTTACAGCTATTAGTCTTGGCCATAGTGCATGACACATGCAGAAAACTGTGTCCATCCTCATTCCCTCTTAACCAGGGAGGAGTAACCACAAGCCTAAGCTTGTCTCAAAAATGCTCATCAAAGCATCGACTACATGTTCTTTTGTGGAGATCTGTTGTAGCTGTTGGGCTCCTATCTGCATCACATCTTAATGAGCTTTGACTTTCTTGTAGCTTCAACATGTCATCAAATAGTTCATCAAACATCTTATTGAGCCAAACTTCTTCACAACTGATTCCGCAAGCCTTCATATCTTCTTCTTTGGTAACATAATTATGCTTTCATGCGTTCCAAGAAATTATATCAGCTTCCAATCATCAGTAGTATCTCTATTAGCATCAGTATTGTTAATAGATGTATTCCTGGATTGAACCAATGAGCTGCTGGTACAACGATATCAGAACTCTTCAACTTCTTGCTAACGGGTATGGCCCTAGAACTGTCATCTTCTTTTCATCACAATCTTCAACTTCTTGCTAACGGGTATGGCCCTAGAACTGTCATCTTCTTTTCATCACAATCTTCTCTAGGGTTTTTTTGCCAAACTTCAAGAAGCATTGTATCTACCCAAAATCTAACTTTTCCTTCTTTCCGGCTGTGGTAAGTGAACTTCTTCTCTTTGTGTTGCCATTTAATCGACTTATGCCTCTTCCTCCTTAATCTTCATGCTTTTCCATGTCCTTCCAAATCTTCTAACTGTTAGTTATTCTTAGATAATTCTTCTTTTGATCTACAACCTTTATTAGAAGACTATGAGAGAACAAAAAGGACAAAGTACAAATACATTAGTAGTAATCAAGGAGATATAGAATACTTATCTTTTGAGGAAGGTTAGCTCCATCTTAATCTTGGACCTGTTCACCATCTTTTTAACTTTACCTATTTTCCACTTTTGCCTTCGAGTATCATATTGTTTTTGTAGCTAGTAGAGGCTGCTTCTGTTGAGAAATCTATGGCTAAAGGAATTAGATGATTTCTCTTATAATGATAACTGCTTGTGAGGACTTTTACTTTTCTTAATTAGGTTTTTCTTGTACTTGATTATTATTATGTGTTCTTCTTCATCAAACAACTATCAAACCATAAAGAACAATGAGACAAAGGACACAAGATGCAGGACCTCTCCAAGCTTGAGAGGAAAATCCAATGAATTCTTCTTATAGAATCATCAATTGACAAATTCCAAGACCTAGACCCTTGACCAAGAACCCTTCCAAGACCAAGTCAATGCTCCTTCTTTGAGTAGCTCCTCTTTCCAGCAACTTCGACCTATCCTGCAACAGCACCTTCAACTTGCCCAGAAACTGCAACTGTGACTTGCCCAGAAACTGCAACGAGAAACTTCAACTTCGACTGGAACCAGAAACTGCAATTGGAACTTCAATTTTGCCTAGAAACTGCAGCTTCTCTTCTTCATGTAGGTAGATTCTCTTTCCTAGAGAATTCAGCTTCCAGAACAACTCTTCTTGGTGACCTAACTTCACTTCTGTAACTCAGCTTTACTGCAACAAAATGTGCCCTAATTCCTTCACATGTGTGGAGAGAAGTAGCCCAAAACAAAACCCAAAACTCCGACTACTCCTTCCTTCGTTCTCCTCTTCTCCCCACTTCTTTTTGCCTTTATGATCGAACTTGTGTAAGTGAGAGTGTGCCGTTCTATTGAGGTTGAGGTCTTCTTTATATAGGCTTCTTTAGCCCAACTAGAAGTTTCCTTAGGCCGACTTGAACTTTGTGCCATGATGAGGTCTTGGAGTGTCTTTTGACTTGATCACGGCTAAATAATTTTCCTTTACAATATGTAACATGCTCAAATGGGTTATTTATACATGACAATGACTCGATGACTTTATAACAAACCTAGAAGCACCCAATGGGTGCTTCACCTATAAAATAAATTCTCTTGAGCATGAAACTCATGCCTCAAGACTTACAATCATAAATTTATTTTCTTTTCATTAAATACAAAAATCATAATTACACGTCATTATGAAGACTAAACCTAGTTACATATTTCAACAGCTTCAACATGCTTACACTAAATTTGGACTTCATTCAATTCTGTCCACATACTACTGCAACCAGGTCTCATATAGTCTTCAAGAGGTCGAACATAGATCTCAGTCCTACGTCCTAGGATATGAAGCACAGAGATGTCTTTGGGCTGCTTGCAGTGTCCTTCATCTTCCAAGCTTCAATATCAGATAGGTCGGCTTCATGGTGTATTTCATCTTTCTTTTATATATAGGAGAGTACCATTGCAACTTCACATACTTGTGCTTCATGAAACTTCACATATTTGGTCACAGTTCTTCCACAAAGTTCTCAAGGTCTTATCCTATGATCTTGTTACTTCCTTCTTAATAAATCAAACCAGAATGTCATAGCTCTGTTTTGTGAATGTCTCTCAGGTCCTCGTCTACTGTGTTTCGGAGAATTGATGTCACAGAGGCTTTTGTGAACTGTAGTGCTGCAGAAGGTTCGGATGTCATTCATGTTGTTTTATGTCATCATGCGTGCTTGAGATAATCCATATGGTCTTGGTTCCTTCAACTTCAGATCACACTGCACATGATGAGTATTAGATTTTCCATGACACACTTCTGTCCTTTATATATGTTCTGTCCTTCGTCCCTTACGTATATAACCTCGGAACTCTCATATAATCACAGTGCCACACAGTTTTTGGATGCCATCGTAATATAGTGTTTTCAAAGTTTTCAGAGTTCATAATGTATCATATTGTTGGCCTTCTTATCCATTAGAGCGAGGGTTAGCAGAGATCAAATATAGTCTTTGTTTTCGTCCATCAATAGTCTCTTTTCTTCATTATTCTTCATTGCCTTGAGTGTTACGGTCCTTGTTTCACAAAGATGGTAGTCTTCTGTAGCTTGATAATGGTTATTCTGAAGCTTGTATATAGTCTTATAGAAGCCTTGGATCATAGAGATGTAACATAACAGAAATACGATCCACAGTAGATTCACATTTCATGGGGGGAGAGGATACCTCAGAGATATAATGCCACGGAAAATTCTGATCCTTTGTAGTACTTCGTATGCCACTGAAGTTTGTATGCTACAGAAGTTATGTCACCTTCCTGTAGCTTGCATTACTCAGATAAGAAATGTCTTGTATCCTTTTTCTTCACATAGGTTGCCACAGAGATAGATATAACTCCAAATTGGATGCCAAATATAGTGACTTTGGATTGCTCTTGAGTTTTGTAGAGATTATCCCTTGCAACGATACTGTCCTCATTACAGGGATTAGGCTTAAAATATAGATAGAACGTACAGTATGTTTAGACCAGAAACATGCACGGATATGGTTCTTCCTTTATTGATGAGCTCGGATATATGCTTCAGATTTTGACTATTGCCATGAGACACAGAATCTAGTGAAGTACTTGTCAAAGAGTTGAATATTGATGAGTGAGAGTGAGAATCCTTCAATGATGTCAAAAGAGAGAGAGATAGTTGCTGCAATTATCATTTTCAAAAGTAAGTGATGACTGCTGCTTCAAGTCTTCTTCTTTTGCTTTGATAGAAAGAGATGTAACTGCTGTAATGATATCTTCAATTATAACTGCTACAGTGGATTCTTCAAGTAAGCCAACAACATGTGATCTTCAATCTGTCTTCCTTTTATCTTAGCTCTGATACCATGTTGAGAAATCAAGATGCTTGAGATTAAGTTAGATTTCTCTTATCTTTGATAATTACTTGTGAATGTTTGTTGGCTTCTTAGTTAATGTAATGTTCTCTTCATCAAGCGATTACTAAAATGTACAAAAACATGAAGATCACAAGAGACAAAGAACGCAAGAAATTAGGCTACAAGCCAAGGCAAAAAACCCACAAAGGGGAAAACGTAAGAAAACCCTCTTCTTATAGAATCAGATCAAATTGAGATATCCAAGACCCAAGACCAGGCCCAAGACTGCCACAAAGACCCAAGTCAGCCCTCCTTTATTCCATTTTCAACACTTCATAGTCAACAGAAGTCAACACTGGTCAAATCTCAGAAATCTGGTCATCTCCTCAAATTTCGGCCCCTGAAATTTCAGGCCTGCAATACCACAGAAACTACCTCAGAAAACTCGCATGTGTGAACAGAAATTAGGGCACAAATTAGCTCGTCTTCTCTCTCCTTTGACTGTCCTTTCTTTCCTTTTACTTTGGCTGGTTATCTTCTTCTTCTTGGTTGATGTGTGTGAGTGAGTGTTCAAATGAGGTCGAGCTACCTTCTATTTATACATTTCCGGACTGTCAAAAAGGTGCCTCTCTTGGCCAACTTGTCCAAGGAGGGCCAACTTGACTTGTGGATGACAAAATTGACTTCTTGACTCAATACAAAATTACTTTTCTTTTTCTTACAAGAGGTCCAAATGGGATTTTGATTCAATTACATTTCTTTGACTCATAATAATTTTTTTTCGAGTCAAATGATCCTACAAGCATGAAAAACATGCTTTGACTAAAAAAAAATAACCATAATAATAATCTCTTTTTCTTCTTTTGATACAAGTACTATGATAATTATGAAGACCAAACCGAGTTACTTTTTCAACAAACAGAACTTAGAAGTGATCCGAATTGATGCTAATTGGAGAGGACAAATGCCAATATATAGATGGAATGAGCTGAATGGATGTGTCCCTTCACTGCGGTCGACATGAATTCGACCTTACATTTGGAGGCAAAGATTCAAAACTTTAAAGTTTATTTTTTTCTTCTTTTGAAGTCGACTTGGAATCCACATATATATTTATCATTTCTTGTATCTTTGGAGGGATAAAACTTGATTGTGAAGACTGGCCATAGTTACAAAATTCAATAACTGGTCATTTTACAAAGAATTGGTAAAGCTTGTCAAAATGAACATGGTATAGTGAATTAGCACTGAAACTGAATAAGAAATAGGGTTCAACACCTTAATATCAACTGAGCATGTAATGCCATCTGTGAAACACACCTACAACAAGCCTTGGTAGCCTATGGAACAGGCAAAGAGAATTAGTTTTCTCAGCATGAAAAGGAATTCTAGGAAGATTGACACATGGAGTTGCTAGCGCTGTATGGATCTCTTTGTTGTGAAATCTCATGAAAATTCATTCACAACTAAGGGATGCCATAGATGGCAAGAAAGGATTTTGCACTCTTTACCGATAATATTAAGTAATGGAGGGTTAGGTTCTACACCTGTAACATAAGAATTTTGTGATATGATCTTTGATTGATATTTTCCCTGCCTTGGATTTGTCAATATCGATGAGGCTAAAGATTTCCTTTCTTCATTGCCAAATCCAAATTAAAAGGTTGTTTTGTTTACATTATTGTATGTCTTCTGAAAATGTTCTGCAATGATATTCAGAAACCAAACTGGTGATGCACATTTACTAACTGCAGTCTCAATGCTTAGCACTAACAAGCATCTATATGACCCATATTTATTGTTGGTAAATATAGCTAGCAGATAATGCAGAATAGGTCATTAAGTTCAAATTATGAATTTTGACGCTGTGTAATTAGGGAACATTGTAGAATGGATTAATCAAAAGATAATTATCAAGCAGGCCATTGGAAGATGGACATGAATCTCAGCACTACAGGATGCTGACTTTCTTTATGCAGGTGTGGTTGGCAATGCTAGAGAAAGCTGGAGAATAAAGAACACTATTTCTATGATTTATTCAATTTTTTTCGTGAATTTGGTAATTCATTTTAAAATTTTAATGTTTTAATCATTTGAATGCATTGAAGCTCCCCTGGGACTTCATTTGAAAGCTGAGCAGTATGCCTTCATGTTAATCTTGCTAAGAAAATCTTTTAGATCTTAGTTTTCATCACCTGACCAACCATGGAGCATATGTATTCAAGGCAGCTAAGCAGGTACTCAGAGCGTCCCTTGACAAGTCCTTAGAATCATCTAGTGTGTATTTTGGCTAAAGATGGAACAACGCTACTTCTTGATCCACAAAAAATTCAATTAGAAAAGCAGGATATAAATAGATCCCTTGATTTTTTTTGTTAGATTTTTGTGTGTGTTGCTTATCCTTTGCCATCCACCCATTTATTTCATTTCAAGTAATTTGTGTTTTGGTTCTGCTTCATTTTTCAATAAATGTTCACTATGGAGGTGAATCATAATTGAATTGTGTTCTGCAGGCTACAGCTAGAGGAGAGGAAGGCATGGCTTTGTTTTTTGTTTGTTGCAATCCAAACTGTGGATATCGGTGGAGAGATTGAGCAATTTACCAGAGTAGCGAGAATGCCGAATTAAGGGGGTAAGTTTTGACCTGGATTCTACATTTATTTTTAGATTTGGTTATATGGAATTTGGAGATAGCACCTTTGTGTAAATTTGAATATAACCATTTAGCATTTAGCATTAGGCGCTTGGCATTTACATGCTTTGTTTCTTGTGATTCTTCTTGTATAGAAGAGATGATTTTGTTGGCCTTTGTTTCCAGGTCCATATTCAAGCAAATGTTCCTTTAGATGACTGTGTTCTGGAAGTGTTTATGGATCAATCATCTCATAAATTTTGGTAATACATAGCAGAAGTTTATGGCAATCCAATTAGGATGGTAGTTTCATTGAGGAATAGTAAAGCTACACTGGATGGTTCGAAACGACAAAAAACTCTGATGTGATTAATACCGAAAGATGTCCTAACATTCATAATTATGGATCACATAAGTCTAAGTTCAGAAAATACACTAGTCTTGTGTTCCCACCCACTTTTGAGAGAGGCCAGGAGGTCTTTTGTGAATCGCTAATAACTTTCTGAGTGGTACCTAATGAAATATTTGCATATCCTGAATATATACTCAATTGATCTTACTTGTGGATCGTACTGTTAATAACCACAATAGCAATGTGTTCCTAATTACTTTTGAAAAACGCAACAGAGGAAGACCTTGTGAATTACTCGTTTATTTTCAAGTGATATATACTGAAATATTTGTCTTATGCAAATTACTGAGTTATTAATCTTGTCCTTGAATATTGAGATGCATCTGGCAGAGTGGTCAAATTTATTAGTAAGATGACTTAGCATGCTGATATCGAAGTTTTTCTAATTGTGATGGTCTTAGACTCTTTAAGTATACCTCAGCTTGTAAGTTCAAAGAATTTCTGTTTTGGACAATTGACATGTTTTTGTCATCTCTCTCTCTCTATATCTCCTGGGCTTTGGTGGATGGTGAGTAGTAGTTATAGATGGGAGATACTAGGAAAGTTGGTACTTTATCAAGAAGTATCCATGGGTATTTTATTGTGTTATTATTTCGACTCATGTAAGAACTAGTATATAAAATGTAGATTCTGAAATCTGTGTATTCATGTATATAGTTAGTTTTGTAGATAGCATATTCAAGATACTACAAACCCCTAGGGTTTCCATGTAATACATTTTCTTTTTCATATCATATAAGCTCAAGCTTGTAAGTTTTGAACTGTTAATATGTTTTTGTCCTTCCCCTCTCTATATATAGAAATACACCCTTTTGGGCTTTGGTGGATGGTGGATTGTAGTTACACACTGGAGATACTTGGAATGTTGGCACTTATCAACCAATACCTATTGTGTTACCATTTGACACATGCAAGAAGTAATATTTCGTCCTCTATCAACAAGTACTTGGAAAGTTGGTACTTTATCAACAAGTACCTCCGGGTATTTTATTGTGTTATTATTTTGACACACGTAAGAACTAATATATAAAATGCAGGTTCTAAAAAAAATCTATGTATTCATGTATATATGTAGTTTTGTAAATATCATATTCAAGAAACTACTAACTCGGTGAGTTCCATTCTATACATTTCCTTTTTCATACCATATAATCTTCACCCGTTGCCCAATCTTGATTTTCACGACTTTTTTCTTTATCTATCACATGTTAAATTGGCAAGCAAGTGTATTCAACCACTGACATTCTATTTCACCTAACCATTTTCAATCATAAAGTTTCTTGCCACTATTCCATTCTTCCTTTGTAATGTATTGCTCCCCTTTTCTTGTTTTCAAATGTTAACAAAGACCACTCTTCTTATCTTTCTTCATAGGCCATAGCCTAGAGTTCAAACTTGGATCTTTGTATCTATTATTTCTTTCTTTAGCACCTTCTTGAACCAAGTTTGGATGTACTTCCTCTGTTTGGGTCTTCACACTATCGACAACCACCTAGACAACCACCTAGTCAACTTGTTCAACCATGAGGTTTGTACATGGTTCCCACAATCTTGGTCACATTATAGTATTCATCCAATCCACAAATTGGGCATTAGTAAGAATCCCAATAACTATAGGACTATCATGGTTGGCCACAAATTTTCCAAACTCTACTACAATCCTCCATTTGAAGCTCCCTAGGGAGCTTGAGAGGAAGGTAGAGGATAGATTGGATTTTGACTTGAGCATTAGGTTACTGATCACATTCTCACACTTGGGGTCATCATTAAGGAAGCACGACGTCGATTTTTGGAAGTTTATTATTGGTTTTTAGACTTTCAAAAAGCCATTGGTCTGTCTCCAAGATGGTTGTTCTAAAGACTCAATGAAATTGGCATCTCAAAGGCCTTATTGTTAGCCATCATGCCCTTTTCTAGGCAACCTTTTGTCAATTGACAGTTAGCCTAGGTAAAAACAAGGCCACAATCTTTGATGGGTTGATGAAGATCATCTTTAATCACCTCGCTTTAATTTGTGGAATGCACTTCAACCCTAAGTCAACAATGGCTATCAGTCCTTGGCCCTTCTTGATGCAACATTTCTAGAACCATTTTCAGGACATATCATCCAAGATGTCACTCATGGGCACTATTGTTCGCCCCACAATTCTATACGATTAAAAAGTTTGGGAACTTGGTTTACTAGATCTTTATTGTCCTTTAATAAAGAGAAAATCATCCTCTGCTGCATCATCGGATGCAAACAGACAATTCCTTAACGCATTATCCTTGTAGAATTTGGTGCTTGCCCCTATTGCCTTCACAGAATGTTTGGACTCCTCTCACTTCTACATCACATTTAGCGTTGTGCTTATACAATGAAGGCATAGGGCCGATCTATGTACGCGGCCTATTGTTTATTGTAGTCCATTACAACAACTAGTTCTTTAGCTTGGTCTTGGTGTTGGTACATCGCGGTTTTAAATCTTCTGGGGTATTACAATGGACTACACCCTCCATTTAGATATTCATTGTTTGCACTCGACCACATCTTTTGGCCAAATAGGAGATAAATACAATCATCCAAGAGTATATCTACAAGCAATTTGTATAGGTCGCTTGGAAGATGGCCTTCTATGTTGAGCACTTCATGGCTATGAGGGATGGACTCATTGTTTGACCCCATTGAACACTTTGCCATTGGATGCATGCTCTTTAAATTCCCTTGGGTCAGATCACCATATTGGATCTGCTAGTTGTGCCATCTCCAATCGATTGAGATCAATTATTTTGTCTTCGATTACCTAGTTTACTACAAGATTCAAGGATTGTTCCATTATTAACACTATTAACATTTCAAGCTTGGAAACATCTTTAGGTGCTCTGACTAGATATGCATAGCCCTATACATGTAAGGAGGTCCTTCATCATCGAGTCATAATGTAATGTATTTGTAAAAAAGAAAGATTTTATTATTATTATTATTAAAGAAATTGACTAATTAAAGCGTGGGTTTCATGTTTGGGTCAATTGTTTATAGGTCAAAGCCTCCTTGTCCATGTCATATTGTGAAAGACCCTTTTTGGTCTCTATTTACAAAGAAGAAATATATTTTAT
>APFE030635864.1:0-43990 GCA_000404065.3 Pinus taeda
ATTTCTAAAGCTTGTTTTGAAGAGCTGAGGTTTGAGACTTGCTTAGGAAGCTGGTATAGGTGGTGATAGACCCATACCGACTGCAAATAATCAAGGTGACGATATTTTTGTGTAACAGACACTCTTAACCCACATATATAAATGATACATTTAACCTTTGACTTAAATGATATATCTAACTAATACCCACAAGTGAATCGCCTAATCTATGTATATAAACAATACTTAATTCACACACATACATGATAAATATGATCAATGTATCTAACACATAAATGATGTGTCTAACTCACAAAATTCAAAATACATTTATAAACACAACACCTTATTACACAAATTAACACACCTAACCCACACACATAAATGACAAAAAAAACAACATATCTAACCTACAAAAATAATCAAAATACTTCACATCCTTGACAAACTACGTTTTCAATTCAAACTCAACAACCTTAACCATTATAACCTTAAATACATAATTACTAAATAAGGGCTATAATAAATTATTAACTTAAAAATGAAATATAGTGAAGCCACATTGAGTTATTAATAACTCGCTCCAATAACATCATATGTGTGGAGATCGGAAAAAAATATTATTACCAAAAGCACAATTGTAGAAAGGTATTTGTGTTGTAGAAAGGTATTTGTGTGGGCATTAATGTAATGTCCCAAAATTGACCTCCTAATAACTTTGTAATTACTTTGTAATTAATTAGGTTTAATATTAGTTTTATTTTAGCATGGATATTATGAACATATTAAACATTATATATTTCATTTTTGGTTAATAAAAAAAATTTGTTTACTCAGTATGAGAATTTATAAAGGTCATGATCTCACAAATGGGAAAAGTGAGTGGCCTAAAAGGGGTTTTACATGTCAAAAATTCCAAACCATCTTGCTAAATTATTTTTGCAATAAATTATTTAATTTTCCCTTTAACTTATCCATAACTCAATTGTTGAATGCATGTAAGAGGTTGGCAGGAAAGTTATCTCACCTAGTTATGCTATATGTGCAAATAACTCCCATGATGGGAATTGTGCCATTCAATGCATGTAAGATGTGCGTGACAAAATTGACTCACCTAAGTCATGTAGATATGGGCTTAATACAATCAATTTGGGGAATTATGAAAGCCAAACATGCATGGGAAAAGGGGAGAGGAAATTTGACTAAAGCAAAGAAATGAGTTTTTAGAAGGGTGGAAGTAAGCAAAATAGAGTTGATGGAGAGAAGGAAGTCAACCATAGTGTGTGAGGAAGAAAAATTGTGGAAGCAAGCGTTTAGAACCTTAAAAAGATCAAGAAAGCAATATACACTAATATTTTATAAGGCCCCAATTGGGACCTTGCTAGGCACACATTAGAGACAATTGGACGGGGAGTCTTCTAAGGGATTGTGGAGCATAAAAGGGGTTTTCTTGTTATGTTGTGTGGGGTAGGAATTAAAGGTTCCCAATATTTTTTTTTTCCCTACGGAATTGTAGTGAGAAAATTGACCAATAAATCCTTTCTTTGAGTGATAGAGGCTAACTACAAATCCTTGAGATTGCAATTTTTCCCCTTGTGGTATCTTGGCCTATATAGAGGGTGTCCTATTGTAGAAAAGATGACGTGCATTAGAGTCTAAAGTGGGGTAGAAAATCACTCACCCTTATTCAATTATGTGGTTTTCAATTCATAAACAAATAAGTCCCTCTATAGTCTATAATTTCATATGAATGCTTAGTTTAAGAAATTTATATGGTTTATGAAGAGAAAATCAAGGTAAGAATTGAATGTATTTGTTTATGAGTTTACTATATGTGACATTGAATCCTCTTGTTGGTCATTTCTCCTTGAAGGATAGGCTACAAGAAGACTTAGATTGGAACTTGAAAAATCACATTGTTTGAATATTTAGAAATGAGGAAATTGATGCTTTTCCTCTTATTGAAATTGAGAAATTATTTAAATAATTTGTGATGTTTCTCTTTATGAATTTTCCATTATTTTGGGTATGTTGTGTTGATTTATTTATTTTATTTTATTTAGAACACATAATTAATTATGATTTTGTGTTTTACATTTTTAACATTCATCTTTTATTTTAACCTACAAATTCGAGTTCAACAATAATTAATTTCAATTCCAATTCGAATTCAAATTTTCTAATAAAATTCACATTAATGCAATATATATATAAATATAATTTACTTATCTTTAATATAACTAATATAATATTCTTGTATTATTATTATTATTTTTTTATATTTTTAATATAATAAAATAATTGCTACTTATAAACACACATTTCTCATTAACTTAACTTAACTTTCGCATAAAATTTAATTAAGCATAAAATGTAACTCATTTATATATTATAGATAAATTATAAAAGTATCTTAACCATTATTCAAAATAATAAAACTTGAACTTTAGTTAAATTTAGTATATATATTCATTATAATATTAATATATTATTTTTTTAATTAGTGGATATTATTCCTAAAAACCGCAGATACACCTGGAGTAATCGTAGGATTGGTAGTGGCAACATAATGGAACGACTTGACAGATTCCTTGTCAATATCTCGTTCCTCTCATCTTTCTCTGTTGGATACACCAACATCCTCAATACCTCTGCCTCTTATCACTATCCCATCACTCTAACTTTGGAAACCCATCGCCCTCTAGGCCCTATTCCTTTTAAATACAACCCTCTTTGGAATTGGAATCCTGCAGCCAGAGCAATTGTTAAGGAAACCTGGAGCTAGCATATGGAAGGCTCGCCAAGCTTTATATGGGAAACCAAATTAAAAAGAATCAAGAAGGAACTTAAAGATTGGGCCAAAGAAAGTTATCAGGAGCCAGAGGAGACAAAAAATAAAGTAAAAAATGAATTAGAAGAGGTGCAGGCAAGGATAGAAGAGCATGGTCTATCGCAACAAAACAAAGAGCAGGAGAATGCTCTATACGCACAGCTGACCCACATTAATAGGGAGGGAGAAATCAAATGGCGCATAAAATCCAGACAATTATGGCTACAAGGGGGAGATAAAAATATAGCCTACTCCCATAAACATGCCACTGCTCGAAAGCTCAGAAATAATGTAAATACAATCATGGACAGCGAAGGAAATAGGCACAACACTCAAGAGGCCATAAAGAATGTAGCCTCTAAGCACTAAAGAGACCTCCTAACTGAAGTCAAAGGGGCAAAAGACTACTCTGACTTGCTCCAACATCTTCCCAAAGGCGTCACTAAAGATATGAATGAAAATCTAAGTAAAGAAATCGAAGAAGAGGAAATTAAAAGATCAATTTGGAACCTGCATCCGGACAAGGCACCAGGGCCTGACGGATTCCCCATCTGCTTCTATAGGGAGTTTTGGACTCTGATAAAAAAAGATCTGACAAAGATGATTCGATGGGCGCAAAGGAAAGGGAAACTTGGAGGATACACCAATTCCACCTTCCTAGCCCTCATACCCAAGGAAAATCGGCCCTCCTCCTTCTCCAGATTCCGCCCCATATCCCTCTGCAACTCTTCTTACAAAATTCTTACCAAAATTCTAGCTATGAGACTCAAGCCCCTCCTCCCCTCCTTGATATCTAAAAATCAAGGAGGTTTTCTGCCCAATAGACACATCATTGACTCCATCCTTCTCGTACAAGAAGCCATCCGCTCGAGCCTATCCAGGAAAGAGAAAGGATTCGTTCTAAAGCTTGATCTGGCAAACACCTTTGACAGAGTAAGGCACTCCTTCCTAATTTCTGTTCTAAAAATGATGGGCTTCGAAACTCCCTTCATTAATATTATTGTTGCCTGTATATCCGGATCATGGATCTCCCCCCTGATCAATGGTAGACCAGGTGAAACTTTCCAATCCTCCTGGGGTCTCAGACAGGGCTGCCCACTTTCCCCCTACCTCTTCATCCTCATGGCAGAATCCTTCAGTCAAGTCTTGGACCAAAATAGAAGAGTGGGTCTTATAACAGGTATCAAATTTGGAAATGGAGTCAAAAATATTAATCATTCACAGTTTGCGGATGACACATTATTAATTGGGGGCGCCTCCACTACAATTACAAGACGATTCAAGAAACTGCTAGATCAATACATGGGGTACTCTAGAGGTTTAGTAAACCAGCACAAAAGCTGTGTCTATGGATGGAACATATCAAATTAAACTGCCGACAACATTGCAAACATATTTGGTGTCACATGCAACTTGGAATGGACCCACTTTTCCTACTTGGGCATGCCAGTGAGTTTGGGCCCTCTGAAGGCTAAAACTTGGAACGGGATCATTGACAAAGTAAAAAGGAAAGTGCAGCAATGGGGAACACTGTGGCTCAACCCTGCAGGCAGGCTCATTCTATTAAAATCAGGTATCACTTCCCTTCCCCTTTACTGCTTCTCTCTATATCAGGCTCCTGCCATTTTTCATCATAAATTGGAAGTCGCTCTTCGCCACTTCCTCTGGCAAGGGGGAAAGAATGATAAAAGCAAGTTCAATCTAGTCAGCTGGAAGCATGTCATCCAAACCCAAGATAGAGGAGGTCTTGGTATCAGATCTCCAAAAATCTTAAATTTAGCCTTTGGTGCGAAAATGGTATGGAGGTTAATAACAGGACCCACAGCGTGGTGGAAAAAGGTGCTGGAGATCAAATACCTAAACTTCCCCAGGCAGCAACTCCTTGATTCCAATATGCCCAACAGAGACTCCACTAAAATCTGGAGGTTATGCAAGAAAGCACTCCCTATTATGATGCAAAATACTTCAAAAGTCCCAGGTGGGGGAACTGGCATCAACTTTGGAACGAACACAATCATGGGGCAACAACCCTTGATCATGCATAAAGAGGCCACTCCAGTCATCAATTATCTCAATAATAGAGGTATTCACAACTTAGACCAAATCTCTAGCTGGGACCCTCATTCTCATGCTTGGACGGGCTGGTCTTTCCCAGAGATTCCCATAGCTCTAGAACCTAATCTCAGCTATCTGAAGATGCTCCTTCACAGTAAAGCTCCCACCAGAAAAGAGGAAATTGATGGCTTTTGCTGGGATTCAACAGGAACAAACTATACAGTAAAAGCAGGCCATCAACACATTTGCAAGAGCACCTTCCAGATGAGTTTGTGGAATCATTGGAAAATCGCTTGGCGAACAGAAGCTCTCCCAAAAATCAAATTTTTTATATGGCTCTTGCTGAAAGGAAAAATTCTAACAGCAGAGAACCTAAAAAGAAGAGGCATCAATGGCCAATCCAGATGTCCCAACTGCTGCAAGGCTGAAGAAACAATGCATCATTTATTTTTAGAATGTCCCTTCGCTGTTGAATGCTGGAGAAAGATGTCCTCCATTGGAAACCTAACCTGGGAGCCTCAACACAACATAGCTGAGACAATTTACAAATGGAGAAAATATTGTCCCTGGAAAGAAAAAAGAAGCAGCTTGGTGAAGAGAGTATGGAATACTCTCCCTCACACCCTGCTGTGGCGAATCTGGCTAGCTAGAAACAATTTTTTTTTCCAAGATAAGAGCTCAAACGCACGAACAACCTGCAGCAAAGCTAAAAGCCTTGCTCTAGAAGCTATTTCAATCAACACCACTGGGAAAATAGATGCAACAAATTACAGTGTGGAGGAACGAGACTTAATAAGTTACATATTGGAAAGACATCACAATGTTTAGGAAAGAAATAAGAGGGAGGCACAGAACAATGCAGAAGCTAGATCACGGAAAATCAGACTAAAATACCAGGAATTTACCAACTAGATACAAAGCCACAACTGCTTCTATCTATTCTTCGATGGGGCATCAAAATCAAACCCTGGCATAGCTGGAGCAGGGGGACTACTTTTTAATGCCAATGGGGAGTGCATTCTTTGGTATGAGTGGAGTCTAGGGAAGGTTTTGAATAACAGAGCTGAAGCTTTAGCTCTGTTTCAGGGCCTAACTCAATTAGGAAAATTGGGAATAAAGAAAGCAATGGTATTTGGGGATTCCTCAGTTGTAATTCGCTTAATGGTTCATTAGCAGAACTCTCCAAACACTCTGCTTCAGCAAGCTAATCGACGCAACCAAATCCTCCACCAGACAATGGAAGACATTCAATATTTCCATATTCTTCGAAGCCTTAATAATAAGGCGGACGACAGAGCCAACAACGCGTGTGGAAGAACAACTGGTACCTTAAGATGCAACTCCACAGAAACTTTCCAACCTGTGCCGTGACTCCTCACAAAGCCAACAACGCCAAGCCCAAAATTACTGACAGGGCTGAAATTAATCATGACCCTCGGGCGGACCAAGGGATTGCATTCTGCAACAAAATATTTCAAGATCATGAAATATATAAAAAAATCAATAAGCGTGACTATCTCAGCAGAAACGCCGACAGATCTCCCACAAGATCCGATTCAAGGACCCTTCAAGAATATAATCAGGTTTGTCAGCAGCTCGTGAATGGTCAATCCCTCTCCCGCTTAATCTCCATTCAGCTCTCGCCTATATTACTCCCCGTTCTTCTCTCATAAGCGCTCATCTCTCCCTCCCCTGTCGCTTGATCTCTGCCTCCTTTTTCCTCTGTTCACAAGTGCTCCTTCACAGGCAGTTTAGTGTGGCTCGATCTAGAGGCAATCTCTGCCCTTTCCGCGCCTATCTAATCTCCATTCAGCGCTCGCCTTTACTTCTCCCCCGTTCTTCTCTCATAAGCGCTCATCTCTCCCTCCCCTGTCACCTAAACTCTGCCTCCTTCCGCCTTTGTTCACAAGTGCTCTTTCTCAGGCAGTTTAGTGTAGCCCGCTCTAGAGGCAATCTCTGCCCTTTTCGCGCCTATCCGATCCCCAGGTCAAGACCCCCTTCAGGCGGTTCTAGGCCCTCTAAATTTTGTGCCTTCAGGCATTTTCAGGCCCTCAAATCTTCTGTCGAGACTTATGTTACCCTCGCCATTCCTGCTATCTGCATAGTGCGTCTTCTCCCTTTCTTGGATTACTTCTGCTTCTCATCCCAGCCACTTCCAACTTTCATGGCTTGCAGCGAAGATTATTAGCACTGGGCAGACTTGCAAGCAGAGTTAGAAGAAGTTAGGGCCCAACAGCGCATCCAAGAGAATCAGCAGAGGATCTTGGAGACGAGGCTTGAAGATCATAATCGCATCTTGAACGAGAAATACAGAGCTGAAATAGACCTCTTTCTGCACAAGGTTGCCTCTCTCCACGAACAGTTCAGTCAACTATCAAATCGATGCAGCCATGCGGAAGAATCGATTTCAATCCTACAGTATATGATGGACAAGAAAAATAATGCAGTCACCAGTTCTTCAAGTGCCAAACAGGATGAAGTGGATCAACAACCGGAGGAATCCACTGCAAGGCAAATCAGTCATATTGTCATAGATTAAAATGTTTTGCAAATGTCAATTTTGGATGTCTCAATATGTAAGAATTTATAGTAGCTCAGGTAATGTTAGAAGTAGAACAAGCAGGAAAAGGATCAAGGAGAAATCTCCATTTTGTAACTCCCTTGATCCAAGCTGCCATCGACACCTAATGTACTTCAGGAGCCTTGACTCCTCTTCTTTTTTCAGCCACTAATATAGCAACCGACTTTGTTAAAATATATATATATATATATATTATATATATATATATATATATATATATATATATATATATTATTATTTTTTTAACATATATCAAAGAGCGTGTATAAAGCAAATTATACAACTATTTCAATATGATTTGATTAAAAAGCGATAATACTTATTGTTACCAAAGGGACAATCCTCTTTATTCGAGTGCAACTCCGTCGATTTTCTCAGGGAACACACTTTACATACAATCATTTTATTTTGGAGGCATCATGGCCCTTCGTTGGATGCCTACGCTCGTTTTCATTACATTGATGGCTATGCATGTTTTCGTTTTCATTATAGTGGTAAAATTTGAATAGATATGACTACATTGGCTATCATAAAAGCCCAAATTGAATTAGTGGGGTGAACTAAGTTTGAATTTAAATGAGACTTTAAAATTAGAACACATTAAAACACATTTGAAGTAAAATTAAAATATTGGAGACATGTAACATAAAATAAAAATAAAGTAGAAGTAGAAGAAAAAGCAAATTTAGTCGAATTTTATCAAGCATAACTTGAACTTGAAGATATTTTTGAAGTGTGGGGACTTCTTTGGATGTGGTCCTTTTTGTATTTTCTCATCATGAAGTTTCAAGATGAGTTACCCTATTAATGTGTAGTTATTCTTTTTGGTTATTGAGTATGATTTGGCATCCTTAGTTGTTTATCTTAGGTTCCAGTTATGTGATTACAAGGGGAATACTTATAGTATCTCAGACAAACATTGCATAACCATTGCAGTTCTCCTAGAGGGTTCCCCATGAAGTGAGGGTATTTGGACTAGTAAATGTTATGTTTGGAGGTCAGTGTAACTATTTCTCAAACCTTTGTTGGTAGATATTGGGCCCTAGTTATCTCAAACTTGCCTCTAGAAGGCCATTTTCTCGACTCTTATCTATTCTAGTATTAGGCCCTAACCACCTCAGGTAGAATCTAGCAGAGTAATTTGCATGTTGATTATATTTAGGACATTTTTTTAGTAGAGTGGTGTGATCATTGTTTCTAGTATATCATAGGGAGTCTTTGAATTGCCACTTTTGAGTCTTTTATTGAAAGTGGTTAAGAGACTGCTCCATCAGTCTAGAAGGGTATATTGCCTTTCTCTTGAAAAGATGGAGTCACCTCCTCAAAGGCACAAATTGGATGAAATTGGTTCATCATAATTAGTTCAACCAACTCAGGAAAAAAAAACCCTCATGTGGAGGAGACATGGAGTGAAGAAGATCTTGAAGCTCTTGAAGCTCAATTTTATCTTCACGATCTAAATGGTTATATCCCTATCTCTAGGCAAGCTATAACCAAATTCTAGGATGATCTTATACGAATCAAGATTGTTGATATCCCTGGCAATAATGGGCTAAATTTCAACTCGATTACTGGGCCCAATATGCTAGTTGTTATGTTCATTAGGCTTACTTAGGATCCAACTCTTCTTCATGCCCTATCTTTTTAGTGGTCTAATGTGAAATCTTTTGGTAATTCTTTTGGGATGGTGGGAATTCAAGTTCCCTCTTCAAACATCAGTGGGGGAGAAGCTAATCCTCATGTCCTAACTTCTTAGACTACTACTACAGTTTCTCTTGTGGGTGATACCACTTCTATTTCTATATTGTATCAGAGTGGGGGCACTCAAACCTCTACTTCTTATGGTGGGAATTCCTTCTCTTTTGGAATGTCATTTGTCTGGATTACAATTATTTATTTGAATTCTTCCTAAATTTCTTCTAGTTCAGGCTCAAATGTCAGGATTTCATCAACTCTCGTTCAAGCTTTCCGATTTGGAGGGGGGGGGGATATTCCTACTCCAAATCCTTCATTAGGAAGTGGGAATTTCCTATTTTCCTGTGTATCAATGGGGGAACTTCTTTCCAAGGATTTGGAATTCAAATGGGTGGAAACGTTCCATATTCTAGTGCACCAACTAGTAACATTCTTTTTTCAATATTTTGACAATAGGGGACTAATGTCTCCCCTTATTTTGGGATGTAAATAGTGAGAAATGACTATGATTCTCATGGCCCCCCTATGTATGGTGCTTTAACACCTTATAGGGGTCAGTAGGGGGAAATTTATTTTATTCGCTTATGAACCCAATGAGTGGAGGCTTTCCTCATTTCAACCAACGGATACCAAGTTAATTTCAAACCCTAGGGCTCCATGACTGGAAGTGGGAACTAGACTATAAAATTACTTTCTTGATTATGTTAAATATCCCTAATTTGATGAAATTAAATAATGATATGATCATGCATTACCCACATTGGCCCCCAATCACAACCGAATTTCCTTATGATATACCAAATTTTGAAGGTAAACTTGGTGAGGATCCAGGGAATCATGTGATGAATTTCTACTTATGGTTCTCTTCTAACTATGATAAATGATTCCATCAAGTTCAGACTCTTTAAATGGAATCTAAGTAGATTCATTGCTAGATGGTAGATTGGTCTTAACTCTACTTCTTATCACAACTTTAGTGTGTTAGCTAACACATTCTTTAACCATTTCTAGTCACTTATTCAACATACAATGAGCACCAAATTGCTTTTGCCACTTCAATAGGATAATGCCACACACATATCTAATAACATTCAGTGGCATCGATGCCAAATGATCAAGGCTTTGATCCCAAAGGAATTATTATTGCAATGGTTTCTAAAATCATTATTTCCACAAATATTGAAAGATGTGGTTCTAACCAGAGTCTATTCATAACGAGCGGCGATATTTCATGCTCAACAATTGGATCTAGTCTACTCCTAGTAATGGGTTTTGTACAAACATTTTCCAAATGTGCCCATGTTGGATATTGATCCATCCAAGTTAAATCTTACACCAATCAATGGTGTAGTTGGTTCTATTGCTTCTACTAGAGTTACTCAATTAACGAGTCAGTTAGTGTAGATTTTTTCTACAAATCAGCTAGCTCTAATACCATGTAGAAATTCCCACCTGTAGATCACCTGATAATGCAATATACTAAAGAAAAATACTTGATCTACTTCTACAACCAATTTAGCGGAAGCTTAATCGAACATGAGCAACATCAATAAGAACACATATAACTGATATGGAGAAATAAAACACACATAACACAGAAGATATAACCAAGGGAAAGCACCAACCTAAAACCTCATCTTTGTATTATCATACAAGTGGAAATATAGCTAGTATTACAAAAAGAACCAGCTCAAAAGCTATTCTGCTCTCTCTGCAATACCTCTGCTGCTCATAGATAGTCAAAGGCCTCTCTCAAACCTTCTCCTCTGCCCTCCAAGCCTCCTATTTCTTTGCGCAATTTTGATTGGGGTCCAGTGCAACCACTTGTGTGAATTGGCCTCTTCACACACTCACTAACCTCTAATCCAACTACGCAATCCTGAAGGAGATAAATCCTTCTCCATGGATGAGCTTCCTTTATAGGAAAAAAATCATCCAACTGATAGTACAATGTCCCTTCTTTGATCTCAACTGGGTCTCTATCTGAACTGACACGCATGAGTTATTCATGAGAGAATCTTCAGTTATCTGAAGTGCAGCAGTTATATGCAAGCATGCATTAACTAACTGAACTTACTTAATTTAAACAAACTATTTAAATCAATCTAACTAGACTTGACTCAGTTAACTGAGCCAACTAATTACAACTCAAATTAGAACTCATCCTTATCTCTTTAACTGATGGATAAATCCCTCAATTAATGGAGAAACTATTGCATGTCCCCACATAGACTTCATGTTTGATTTTTCACAACTACTTAACTCATGGTGAATTAATTAATTTATTTCCAAACAGTTGCTAAGTTCAAATTCGAATTTTACTTCACTATTTTAGTTTAGGGACTGACTAAAATAGGAATCCATCCTGAACTGATAAAAATAGCAATGCAATTTTTAGCACTTCCATTTTTCATTCCCTGTTTCTCAATCCAGCACTGGTACCCAAACTGCGATTTATAGCATTGCTATTTTTAGCATTTCTTGCTGCCATTTTGAACACTCCTTCTCAACAAGAAAGGATTCAACACGAACCTGATCTTGTACCTTTGGAATGTTCTGCATGCAACACATCTACCATGTGAGGTTGCTCCAACAACTCTCGGAACAAAAAAAACTCCCAACTGACCTCTTTGCTGGGCTAGAAACATACTCTTATGCTGAAATTATACCTGCTGCTGACAAGTGCTCCCTCTCTAACCTCTGAGCTGCTGCAACACTCCATGCATCTCGCACGTTGCACACCTCTCTGTGCCATCCTGCACTAGTGCAACACTCCTGTGCCTCTCGCATCGTTGTAGCCTACTAGCTCTACACAGTCATGGGACTCCTACACTATAGCCTTCTCTGCCGTTCCATCCGCATCTGTCTCTACCCAATCAGTCAGTCCTACTACTCCTCGTCGGGGCTCCTGTAGCAAAGTCGAATCAAAGAGGTTGCGTACCTCAAGGATCCTACCCCTCCTCCTTGGGATGTGTTAGAGTCGGTCTAGTAGCCGTCCATCAGCGATCAAAACTCTTTGCATTTTGCATAAGTAGGTGTCTCATCAGTGTCATCTCACTACATTCCATTAGGCATGCCATAACCCTGATGGAGGAGCTGGTGTCTTTATTCCCCTCTTGGTACTGCTGGATCAAGTTGTTTCAGTCAATAAACTCTTTCAAAGTTGTTTGTCTTATCTTGAGGTCAAAAGTCTTAGGTCTAGGGTGTAGGTCCAGTTTGTCTTCAAAGTCATGTCTCTAAAGTCAATAAATGCCCAACAGGCCAAAGGGATGATTATCAAAGTGTTTCTTCAAAAGACTTCATCTTGTACAGTTAATCTTTACCTTGGATTTAAAAACCCTGTTTTTAAAGCCAAGGTCATTTCTCAAAATTTTGTAAAAATTGTAAAAATTCAAAAATTCTTCAAAGTCAACATGCAGCCCTGGTCCCCTTTGCCAAGAGTCCTCAGAAGCTATCCCTGCAAAAATTTTCAAGAACAAACATCAATTCAACCAATTTCAGGACAAAAGGAAACCAAAAAAGTCAACAACATTCAAAATTTAAAAAGTGTCATGAAAAACATTAGAAAGAGGGTTTTGACATGAAATAAATTCAAACCAAGGTTATAAAGTCTCTCTCTCCCTCCATTAAGCTTCATTGTGCCTTCAAGCAATAGAGAAAATCATTTCCAAGAGAATTTGGGCGAAATTTGCAGAGAGGAACTGTGCGCGACCTCTCAGGCTCTGTGCGCGACCTCTTGGGCGCGCGCGACCTCTCAGGAGGGTTCCAGCAGTTATAAAAATACAAGGGCGCAACCTCTCAGGAGCATGCGACCTCTCAGGCTTTGTGCGCGACCTCTCAGGCAGCAATTGGTTATAAACTTGAAAAAGACCCTAAATCTCCTCAAGATTGTCAGGTAGGCCTTCAATCATGAAAATTATGTTTTCTAAAGCTTGAAGAAGATCATGATTATGTTTTCAAAGCCTTCATTTGCAAGTAAAGACTCCAAGTGCTTTTGCTTGAAATGTCAAAATTGCTAGGGTTTGTTTTGCTGTTTTAAGGTATTCCTTTTCATTCTTATTGTTCCTACATTTTCCCACCTCTCATTTTTACTCCCTTATCACTGTTACTTAATTTCCCTAATAAATCAAAAATCAAACCCCAAACCCTACTTCCCATAACATCCTTGCAAGTGAAATTGTATGATGATGTAAATGTCATAATTCTTCCCCTAAAATCCCTGTTTCATATGTTTTTCCCAATTTCCCTTCCAAATCTCCCTTCCCTAACATTTCCCTTGTGCTACTTGTCCCCTTGAAACAACATTTCAAAGCAGTTAACACAACAAATTTTAAAGCAGAAGCAGCAGTACATTTCAGCCACTTTGCTCCTGAAACCATGTCAGAAATCGAAATCGACTATGAGCAAAGTGATGACCATGAGTCAGATTCAGAGCTAGAGGTACAAAGGAGGAATAGTGGTAAGGGTGGTCACCATGTGAGAGAGGAGCCCACCACTTTGAGCTACTTACAGGCTTGTCCACTTGCAGTCACCTGTTTCCGCTACTTCTCATGTTATGAATTTTGCGAGAGGATTTCTCAAATCCAGCTTCACAGGGAGTTGGTCCGCTTGTTTGTTTTGCATTTACATGCCGGGCATGTAAATCTTGCTGGGGTGGATTTTACATTGACACCTGAGACGGTTTCTCAAGCAACTGGGATTCCTAATGTTGGAGAAGAGTGGAACAAGCGCAAAGTATTGGACAACATTCAGTATGAACCTTACATTAAACCTCAATATATGAGGTACATGACTGGTGTAGTTCATTTCAGATTTTTGAAGGATGAGTATGTTCCCTTGATGAAGCTCATCATGCGCTATTTCACATGTGAGGGTAGATTTTCACGTTTGTTTTTCTACCATATTCGCGTGTTGATGTATTTCACACGGGTACGGATGATGAACATACCATTTTTCATATGCCGGAATATTGAGAGGATGGTGCCATTGGTGCAGAGGAAGGGTCCAGCACAGCAACATAGGAGCCTCTATCATTATGGTTTGATTCAGCTTGTGGTCATGCATTAGTTGGCTCAGCATGGCATCCCATGGGAGGAGTTCATCTCCCGAGAGTTCTTCACAGGAACACCACCACATCCTGAGATTGTTCATGAGGAGGGAGGACCATCACAGCAGCATGAGATCCCTGAGACTAGACATGTCAGTTCTCCTCCATTGGTCACTTATCAGAGAGGCCACATGGCCTTATTTGCAGCAGCTAGGCGAGTATTTTCTCCACAGCAGGCGGAAGGGGTCTCGCCTTCTTCATCAGCACCACGAGTGTTATCTCCACACCAGGTGGAAGGGGCCTCACTTCTGACAGCAGCACAGGTATTAGAGAGGGGCAAGCAGCCCATCATTGAGGAGGGATTGTCAGGTGACCCAGATATTGACATTATTGATCTTGACGCCTGTTCTCCTAGCTCAGAGCTTAAGGAGATCATCCGAGAGCAAAGGATCGAGAATGAGTCACTGCACACAAAATTGCAGATGGAAAAATGGATAATTAACTATTTAGAGCAGCGCAACAAACAATTGGAGGATGAGCACAAGCTTTATGAGTTGCGGAAGATTCGTGAAGACCAGGAATTGGCTCGTAGGAGACTCGGTGATTTGACACCCATAGATCGAGAATCTATGCTTATTTGGGACAATGCTCATTTGAAAAGGCTACTGGCTAAGGCCAACAGAGATAAGAACTTGCTCCGGAATATGAAGAACCATTATTGGGCCCGAATGCACGTATGCAAGGCAAGAATGAAGGTGCTCCAAGGACGGTTGGCCAAGGCACTTAAACGAAGAAAAAGGCCCGATCCCCTCCATATTTTGGCTGAGGCTTCCTTTAAGGAGCATGGTGCTAAATGACTCAACCTCAGCACAAATTTCAAAAATTTTTGAGAAATTTTGGTCATTTATGAATTTTTGGTCAAAAAACAGGTTTTTGCTCCTGAGAGGTCGCGCGTAGTGCGCGACCCTTTAGATTGGGAAGTCCATTTCAAGCAAACTTTGCATTTTTGGATTTTTCATGCAAAAATACACTTACCCTAAAAAGATCAAGAAATTTCACTAAGTTTTGAGCCTCCAGAAGGTTAAAAAACAAGCAAAAAATGACTTTCTGCCACCTTTTTGACGCACAGGAAGCAGTCTTGGGAGATTGCAATTTTGGAGGGGTAAATGGACACCAAATTCAGAAATTCCACTTGGGTTGGAAAGTAGACATCCAGAAATTTCCAACAAGCCTACTCTTGCCTCATTTGGACACCCGGAAGTGCCTCAAAAGCTGCTCCAACTGCGTGCGACCTCTTGAGAATCTGCGCGCGACCTCTTGGGCAGTTTTCACAGGAATTCATCTACAGCTCAGGAATTCGCCCAGCTTTGACCAGTTTTGACTTAGGATGTAATTTTTCACCCTATTTGATGTAATTAATGTATTTTCATGTTGACATGACACTTATTTACCTATTCTAGAAGATTCATTCATGAGATAGGCAAAAATTAAATGAATGAATTGGTTTCCTAGCTTATAGAGGCAAGTTTTTTGGCTGCCTAGATTTTAGTGCTCAGTTTGGAATTGGTTGAAACAGCTCCTAGGATAGTGAGCTCGACCCCTAGAGGCAAAAAAAGATGTTAGCTTGCCTATATTATGTACTTTCTTAGTTATTTTCATGGTTGGACTCTTGAGGGAGAAAGCTCTATTGTATTACTCATTGTATCTCTACAATTTTTGGCTAAGGAAGACCAGGGTTTTGCAGTCCTTTTTGGGATTCTTGTGGTTACATGTATTGATGGTGTGCTTCTCTTTGTACTTGTAATTTTTTTATGTGAATCATCTTCTTACTTTTTCTTTTGCAAATTAGGCAAATGAAGTGTTAAGGTAGAATTCATGGTTGCTATGCTCTGCCTTTGAGTTTGCTTAATATCAATGTTTTCAGCTGTTTAAGGAGAATTAAAGGTGCTTGCTTGCTCTCCTTAGCTTCTCACCAGTCATTCTAATCCATCCACATCTATCAAAGGCATCAATACAATCTCCTACCTTGCCCCAAAGAACCCCCTGCGAAAACTGTGTCCAATCCCTGCACCCAAAATTGCCTTTCCCCAATTTTCCACCAAAACCCCAAAAATCCCTAAATCAAACCTTTTTATCAGTTTACTAGCCTAAAATTAGTGTTTCCACATTGGTTATCTCGCCCATTGAATATCTTTACCGAGATAGATCGGAGAGAGCCCTCTCCTGCCCCGTAGGGCTAACTACGAGGCTAAGTGGTTTGATGTTGCCTTGAAGTTTACCTTTTTCAGCCTGAGGTGAAATTTCAAGCGCTAACAGGATGATCACTCCACATCGCCCCACCTCCTACCTCGAGGTATGGCTGCATGTGATCCCTCTGCCCACCTAGCTCGAAGTTTCCCCCTATTTGAGGTCTCTGCATGAGTATATGTCTCTACTTGATCTCCTCTCAGCTTCCCATGTTGTGGCTGCTCCACAACCTCCTGAAGCTGTTTCACCAATCGTGGCTCCTCCATAATCATCTGAGACTTCTTCTGTGGCTGCATGTTGAGAGGTAATTTACTATCCCTCTCAACCACCAAGTATCTAACCTTTGCCTTGCTCCTCAAGGATTTGCATGCATCTTGTACCTCAAGTGCATATATGTTCTTGGCTAGCACACCAATCTGTTTCCACTTTCTCGCCGTCACGAAATTTTCTGGAAAAAGAGCTGATTTTAAATCAGCGATATCTCCCTCATCTGAACTTCGATTCAGCTGATTTTTTTTTTTGAATTTGGGTCTTTTTCCGCAAGGAATCCAAATCTGCTATTTTTTTTCTGAAAATTTTGTACATAAATTTTTCAGATATTCTCTACAAACTCTCGGCCCAAAACTCAAAACTTTGAAATCTCCTCTCAGTATATTGTTCTCTCCTTTGATCACCTTTGCTTTGGTACCATGTAGAATTTTTCCTACAAAACCTCACTTTGATACCATGTAGAATTTTTCTACAAATCAACTAGCTCTGATACCATGTAGAAATTCCCACCTGTAGATCACCTGATAATGCAATATACTAAAGCAAAATACTTGATCTAATTCTACAACCAATTTAGCAGAAGCTTAATCGAATGTGAGCAACATCAATAAGAACACATATAACTGATATGGAGAAATCAAACAAACATAACAAAAAAGATATAACCAGGGGAAAGCACCAGCTTAAAACGCCGTCTCTGTATTATCATACAAGTGGAAATATAGCCAGTATTACAAAAAGAATTAGCTCAAAAGCTATCCTGCTCTCTCTGCAATACCTCTGCTGCTCATAGACAATCAAAGGCCACTCTCAAACCTTCTGCTCTGCCCTCCAAACCTCCTATTTCTTTGCGCAATTTTGATTGGGGTCTAGTGCAACCACTTGTGTGAATTGGCCTCTTCACACACTCACTAACCTCTGATCCAACTACGCAGTCCTGAAGGAGATAAATCCTTCTCCATGGATGAGCTTCCTTTATAGGAAGAAATTCATCCAACTGATAGTACACTGTCCCTTCTTTGATCTCAACTGGGTCTCTATCTGAATTGACACACATGAGTTATTCATGAGAGAATCTTCAGTTATCTGAAGTGTAGCAATTATATGCAAGCATGCATTAACTAACTGAACTTACTTAATTTAAACAAACTGTTTAAATCAATCTAACTGGACTTGACTCAGTTAACTGAGCCAACTAATTACAACTCAAATTAGAACTCATCCTTATCTCTTTAACTGATGGATAAATTCCTCAATTAATGGAGAAACTATTGCATGTCCCCACATAGACTTCATGTTTGATTTTTCACAACTAATTAACTCATGGTGAATTAATTAATTTATTTTCGAACAACTGTTAAGTTCAAATTCGAATTTTACTTCACTATTTTAGTTTAGGGACTGACTAAAATAGGAATCCATCTCGAACTGCTAAAAATAACAATGCTATTTTTAGCACTTCCATTTTTCATTCCCTGTTGCTCAATCCAGCACTGGTACCCAAGCTGCTATTTATAGTAGTGCTATTTTTAGCACTTCTATTTTTAACATTTCTTGTTGCCATTTTCAACAATTAGGACAACTCTCATTGTAGTCATTTGTGGCCCTATAATCACATGCTTGGAACTCAACTCTTCTCCAACCCTTCAATGCACTCACGATACAAACTTTGAATGATAAGAGACACCAACAACCTAAAGGGAATAAAAGAGGAGATACAAATAAGATGAAAAATACCAAAGGTAATAACAACAACAACAATAATAATGATCTCGGTGGGTTGAAGAAGGATAAAAATATGGTCAAGTTTCTTTACAAGTTATGTAAGTTTTACCATGTTATTCATCAATCCCATGGACTTGAGGAAGCACAATTCATGTTAGGTTAGAAGTATGCTACTTACTAGTCAATTTTGTTAACAAATCATTTTCCTCAAGGCTACCATATGGTTGTTGGTTTGATTAGTAACGTTACACCTCTGTAAAGGCGTAGTTGGGGTTAGCCCTAGAAAGGGAGCATAATTCCATCAAATGTATATATGCGTGATATAGAAGTGAACCTTGAAACCAAGCCTCATAATTAAGATATGCTTGAGCACTCATTAGGAAAATAATATAACAAGTCTCTGGAACACTTACATTTCAAAAACCCTTGATGTAGCTAGTGCCATGCATGCCTAAGGGTGTGCTCAAGGTGATATGAAACCATAGTGCATGAGTAGCTCAAAACTACTCCATTATAGAATATATTACTCACGCACCTTGTGTTATTTTGGAATTATAATCCTTTAAATCTACGCAATGCAAATAGGTGTACTAATTACTGCGATTAGAGTCATAGATCCTACTAGTTATAAGGTTATTGTGCTTGACACTGTCAATGTAAAACCAAATCTCCCACCTAAATATCCTTCCCATATTTTTTCCATTTCCTTGGAGAAGAATCTATTCATGACATTAGTCAGAAAAGAAACCACCACATACATCATGTCCAAAGAAGATTGGGAAATAATTATGTCTCATGAGATTGTTCCTTCTCCTAGCATGTTAACTTCATTTGATAGATATTCTTTTTGGTATCATGGAATTATCCCTTCATTTTTTATCCAGTTAAGTGGTAAAAAGGTTTCAATTGTAGTTGGAGTGGTTGATGATCTAACCAACTACAATTTATTACTAGGATGCAATTGAATGTATGCTATGATATTAGTCATATCCTCAATCTTATGAGTCCCTTGTTTTCCTCACTAAATATCACAATTAAACAATTGTCTTGCATGCCTCCATACTTGTCTCTCTTGAAGGAACCTAATTTCCCTCTCATTGATAATCTTGATAAGATGTTGAAAAGTATGGGTCTTGGACTATATCCATCCATTATGGGAACATTTAACTTCTCCTCACTTGTAAATTATATCTATGTTACTCCTATGAACCTCGCGGTTAGTGATTCCATGACCTAACCTCATATTTGTTACTTTTGAACCTATTATTTTGAGGACCCACAAATTCTTCCCTCTCCTATGGAAGTGCCATAAGAGAAGGAATGAAGGAATGGTTGTACCTCTATCTATAACTAATATTTCTTATCAAGAAATTCAAGTAGGATATGTAAACCTTAATCCAAATCCTCTCAGTTGGAAGAGTTGGAACATCTAAATACCCCTGTGTTTTCTTTCCACTCCAACCACACCATCAATTTTTTTGGACTTAGTTTTACCATATCATGAGGTAGTCATGGAGGTTATGAGTGGTCCTAAACAACCATGGGAGGATTTTCATCATTGATCATATTTCTTCCCAAAAATTAAAAAAGTCGAAAGCAGTGAGTTCAAGGGTACTTTGGAAAATGAGATGGTATGGCCTACAAACCTTTTAGAAAAATAGGATATGTATGTTGAAGGGAATATGTTGAATATCTCAAATGCCATTCAAATCAATATATCAATTTATATAAATGTCATTGTAAATGTCTTCATTGGGGAGGATTGTACTCTTGAAGAGGTTCAAATTTATACCAATCTCTTTAAGGAATTTCATGATGTTTTTCCTTGGTCATGCAAGGAAATGCCTGGGATTGACCCTAGAATTATTGAACATGAAATAAAAAACTACAATAATGTCAAGCATGTTTGACAAAATTTCATCAAGTCAATCCTAGGAAGGAAGTAGCAATAAAGGTTGAGGTGGAGAAACTTCTCAAGGTGGGTTTCATCTACCTGGTTCCTATGACATAATGGGCATCAAATTGTGTTCCAACTAATGAGTAGCAAAGAATTTTTTGCATATGCATGCACTTCCATAATTTGAATAAGCTTTGTCCAAAAGGAAATTATTTGACCCATTTCATCAATAATATTATTAGTGAGTGTGCTAATTATAATATATTTTCCTTTAAGGTGGACTATTTGGATACAATCAAATTCAAATCAATCTTTAGGACCAACATAACAAAACATTCATATCTCCTTGGGGAAGCTTTGTGTACAATAAAATTTATTTCAACCTTCAAAATGTTGGTGCAACATTCTGGTGTGTCATGTAGTACATCTTCCATGACATGAAGCAGATTGTTGAACCATACTCGGATGACTTGGCTACTCACTCTTACAAGATGATGGAGCATCCTGCATCTACCTGCAATATTTAAAAGACACATGTATCATAATACCAAAATACATCCTCACAAATGCATCTTTGTTGTCATATCAAGACATTGTTGTGGCTACGACAACCACCCCTTTTATTTTTTCTTTACTAAGTATAATAAAATCGTTCCCTCATCCAATATTTTTAATTTTAATTCCTAATCCTATGAGTTTACTATTTATTCTTTGTGTACATTTAAATTTCAAGTTTGAATCTTTGTGAAGTTTCATTTCATGTCACAAGAAACCTAGTGTTTGATTTCACATTTCCTTTCTTCACATTTCACTTCTTTATGTTTATTTGAATTTATTTTATTTTATTATTTTGATATGATAACTATTATCAAACTTCTAATTTTCTCTAGTTTTGCTTGTTTGGTGTTGAATTGGATATATAAGTTTTCAATTTTTTTTTCTACTTTTATAACATTCATTATTTGTGATAGGTCATAAATTGGTGTGAAATTTAATTTTAATGCCCTAAGTAGTATTTTCTCTATCCATTAGTTCATTTATCCAAAATCCATTATAACACACACATTAGTTCATCTTGTGGAGTTAGAGTATATAAAAATTTTGCTTCACTCAATTTTATTGTTTCCTTATTTTGAAGTCATCATCATCTTCTACTCATCTAAAACTCTCTGGATATATAACGTCTATCTCATTATGAGTTCGAGATACAAAGGTATAGCCCCATATTTTTTTTGTACTATCGCCATATTTTAGTGATGTATCAAATGACATGTCTCCTAAATCCACATTTCATTACAGATTATTTTTGAGAAAAACATAAATGCCATGTGTAGTTAAAAAATTGGTGGTGGTAGATGATGTGTCTTGTGATGTGTGTTGTGTGCATCTTACTACATGGATGAGTCCACCAATGGGTTGACAATGTTTATTGGTATCATGATATGGATGTATCATGGATTTCCCAGGTCCTAGGTATATCCAGATCCAAATTTTCAAATTTTATTACTTAGTTTTGATTTTGTTTTTCTTTGACATTTTTTAAGATTTTTATTTATTTTTAGAATTTATTTATTTATTTTAGATTTATTAGACATCCAGGCATCCAAACCTTTTCCCACTGCTTGACATCTAAATATTTGAGATAATTACTTTTTTGGAGGGATTCGATGATCCAAGAATCCAAACCTTCTCACACTGCATGACATCTAAAAGTTCCATGTGTCTAGATTTTCTAGAGGTGCCTGAGCATCTCAGCATCCAAACATTTTCGCATTGCGTGATATCTAAATGTCTTGGCTATCAAGATTCCCTGGAAGTATTTAGGCATTTGAGTATCGAAGGTTGTCACACTTGTGACATTTTTGGGTTTTCTAGATATGCTAGCTTCTAGATTTTATGGATATCAGATGTGCATGTGTGTATTTGGATAAAACTTTGGCAAATGATCCACATTCCATACTACCTATTGCTTCAAATACAAATTACTACGGGAAACAAAAATAATATAAGCACCATGTAATGTCTTTCCACAATTCATTTTCAAAAAATAATAAGCCTGCCGATCATCAGTCCAAAATTAATCTAAGGGAAAAATCAACAATTAAGGGAAAAATCAACAACTGCTTAGTGTCAACTTGTATGAGCCATTTCTTGAGTTTTAGATGACCAAATTAAGAAAGAAATGACTTGTTAGAAAGTTGAGAACGTGAAGAACATTTTGAATAAATAATTTTTTATATATCTACCATAAAAATTCCTAGGAAAATTAAAATAAAAAGGGCCATGAATTTACTTTATCAAAATTAGCAAATAAAATACAAAGAAGCAAGGTTGAATTTTCTATATATTAGAATATGAATGTAACCGCTGTATCAAAACCATTAAATAAACATGCAAAGAAGAAACTAGTGAAGGTTATGGGAAGATTTTTAAATTTTAATCATTATACTTTACTTTTCATAATTATTTTGTTTTGTATCTTGAATAACAAATTGTATTAGTTTTACTTATTATTTGATTTAATCAATATATAGGTAAGTTCTATACGATACAAATTTATTTTATATATAATTTATTTTATTGAGATTATAGTGATTATTTCAGTTATTTAAGGAAAATAAAAGCGATAATTTTAAAGAAAAAGAATAAGCTAGCATGAAGGTTCCTCATATTAATTTATTTTCTTCCATAAATATTTATTTTAAATATAAATACAATTATTATCTTAAAATTGCTTACTGTAGGGGACAAAGAGATGAATTAAAAAAGAAAAAAAAAACATGTTCACATTGAAATAAAAGAAAGTACAAGTTCAACATCCTCAATCATGTGAAGTCACATGTATAACATATTGAAATTTGTTATACAATAGGAATCCTTGGATTAGAAAATAAAAAAGATTATAACAATTTCATTAATGGAAAAAACATTGTACCTATTTCGTATATTGTTCCAACTATTTTTAGTAAAATTATCAAAGCATGAGATGGAATATAGAGGCAAGCATAACCAACAAGGAAACAAAGGAAAAAGTGGTTGAATTTTCTTACCCCATGTTTGGACTCCTCAGAATATGCTTGTATATTTGTATTAAGCTAAAAGGGAGGAAGAATCCTAAATCCTTTATATTTTTCTTGCATATTACAAGAGAAAAAGAGGAGTTTTGTCCAATGGGAAAAGTTCTTACTATCAAGAATTCTTAAGGCTGGAAACCTTTGCATCGAGTCTTTGTAATTTTTTATCTATATTAATAGTAAAGAGAAAGCCATATATCTATTCCATAAGATTATTTAATCTACATTTTTTTAAGTTGAGATGTATACATGTTTTTTATTTTCATGAATTTTCTTTCATAAATTAGTGATTTATTTCATATATATTTATTGGATAAAAAATACTTATTTATTTTTTTATAACTATTTATTCAAAAAATAGAAATATATGCATATGCATGTAAGTCTTTAATAAATGAATAAATTTCTTATATTAATTATTAATATTTTTTTTTGTGCTTGATTTGAATAAACTAATTACACACACATATATATTAGAAAAACATACACAATATATATGATAGATAATAAGGCTTTCGATTAGATATATTCTCATCTAGATTGATATTATATAATATTCAAAATCTTTTTTAGTAGCAATCGGGTCCATATATTGGTGAATATCATTGCACCAAATGAGAATGGTTTAATTAAGGCCTATCATGGTGATCCTCCCTCATGATTGTTGGTAGATTTTTTCCAAGTGTTAATAGAAAGATTTACTATGATTCATAGTTTCGAACAAGGGGATCTTGGTAGATACAATTAAAGTGGAAGTAATAATTCAGTTCCCTCCCTCGCTTAACATTTTTCAACTTCGGAGTTTACAAGAAAAGGTTAATTTATTTTGGTGTTTTATCATCAATTATGTTGAGCATCATGCACCTTCTTAAAAAAGAGACCCTGTTTGTCTAGAACAATTTCACTCAAAGATTATTTTATGCCTTGAAAAAGGAACTTATATACTTATATCAATCTCTCTACTTAGTTCTCCAAATTATGGTAGAGACTTTATTTTGTATCTCATATCATCTAGACTCACTATTAGAATTGCACTAGTTTAGGAAGATGACATGAAAGAAGAACATGTCATGAACTTAACTATTCTCATGCTATGAAACTAGCCTTAGCTTTCATTCACGTGGTACAATTTCCTTGTCATTACATTCAATAAGAAAAACAATGGTGGTTTGTAAAGTCAATCTATTTCACTATGTCTTTACCAGGTTATTGGCAGTAAATACAATAAATGAATTTTACTCTTCATCTCTTAGATCCATCACATTGAGATATTTATTGCCAACATTTTGAACCAACCAATGTGGTTCATCATCAACACTAAATGATGAGGTAAATTTAATCATGCCAAGGAATAAATAAAAGAAGAAACATGGAATTAAAAATATAAAGTCCAAAGGTAAAAAATATACGTGTTAAAAGTAAAAATAAATTATAAGATCAAAAATCAAACCAATCTCATTAAAATGAAATACCATAAATATAAAATCCAATGAAAAAATAATAATTCAATTATAATTATAACTAAATTAATATATATATATAGAGTAGAGCTTTTGCTCTCACGTAACATCAGAGTTATTGCGCACATTGCTGATCGAGAGGCCTCTGATATTTTTCATCAGGCCTGGTACTCTCCTCAGCAATTAAACATTCCCCCACAATGGCATCAAGATTGGAATTCATTCAGGGAAGCACTGACGGAATCGCACTTTCGAATTACTAAAGGAAGTGATGAACTGATTTGGAGCCCATCGGATGCAGGTTTCTACACTCCAAAGGCGGGGTACACCCTTCTCATTAACCATAGGAAACCTGACAATTTAATGGACTGGTGGCAATCTATATGGAAATTATCCACCACTCCGCGCTCCAAGTTATTTTTCTGGTGCGTACTCCGGAATAAGGTACCTACGGGAGACAACCTTCAGCGCAGAGCTCATCAGGGACCAACTTGGTGCGTCTTGTGCAAAACAGAGTCAGAATCTACAGATCATCTGTTCCTACACTGCTGTGTCGGGGTGACACTGTGGAATAATATAAAAAGCTCCCTATCCTTCAATGGACTTTGGAATGGTCAAAACATCACGGAGGCCTGGACGGAATGGTGCACCAGGCACAGAGGCACGAGACTGATAAATCTTCCAGCCATAGTGATATGGCAGTTATGGAAGGCACGAAACCTTTTAATCTTTCAGGATAAATCCGTGCATTAGCACTTGGTTGAAGCACGTATCATCACGGAGTTAAACGACCTTCCAGATCCTCCACCTGCTCCCATCTGTCGCATACACCCGCCCCCCATCATTGATCGGTCTATCCCATGGGCTTTCTTCGATGGCGCTGCGAACCAACAAGGCTGTGGGGGTGGAATCATCATTCACAAATCAGACTAGCACCATTATAAAATCAAAGCGGGTTTGGGCATGGGTTCAAATAACTTTGCTGAGCTGATCGCCCTTCGTCACCTCCTTCATTTTGCATTGGGTCACAATATATCTTGCATCAACATATATGGGGATTCAAAAATCATTATTAATTGGTTCAACAACAACACTACATGTTCATATTCACACACTCAGCATCATTCTGCATGAGATCCATGAATTCAAAGCAGCATTTAACTTTATCTCATGTTCTCACATCTACAGGGAGCACAACGAAGGTGCCGACAGTTTATCCAAGGGGGCCGCGCTGATGGATCGGGGCGTTTGGGAAATTACAGAAGTAAATGGCCAGCAGGAACATAAATACTACCACCGTCCCTATATAGATCAGGGATATGAGCTTGCAGCAGAGCATTAACAGTATGAAATTTTTTTGAATATTTATAGCAGTAATTATGTATTTACTCATTATAGAACAACTGAACAGTTTATTTTAGCAAGCCAAAGATGGCTTTTTTGTAAAATTTTTGACAGATATTAGATGACCCTGCGTGGAACATCTAAGTTTATGAACTCTATTTTTGGCTTATGACATAGGTATCACTGTTGGGCACAGTGAACCTAGCATAATCATAGCGATATCAATGTAATTTTCCAATCATAATGAAAAGTTACAGATTTTTCCAGTGGAATATATATATATATATATATTATATATTATATATATATTATATATTATATATATATATATATATATATATATATATTATATATATATATATATATATATATATATATTATAACTATTGAATTATAAAAATTAAAGTTACAAAAATCCAAAATAAAATAAAAAATTAATATCCAAAGCTAAAACGGGGGTGGAATTATATAGAAACTAATAATTAATGGAATATTAATGATTAGGAATCCAATATACATGGCTATTATTAATAATAATTAATTGTTATTATAATTATTAATTATTATATAAGGAGGGATACGATACTTTAGGCAATAAATATAATAATTATAATAATTAATAATTAAAAAAATTCCTAAATGATGATAGTAAAGAAAAGAGATGAAATTATAAGACTAAAATATCAAATAACATGATAAAGAGTTATATATAAAAATAAACATGGATGAAAATCCAGATCAACGGATCAAAACCAAGAAACAAGGAAAATTAAAGATGATTTAAGATGAAACAAACTTGGAGGTGAGAGCATAAATACAATTTTTGCTAAGTTCTATCTAGCATCCCTATTAATATTATTGGCTTACTTCTCAACTTCAATTGCTTCCCTAAACATATAGTGATGGTAATTATCTACTTTCACTCAGACTCTAGAGTCTTCAATACAAATGTGGTGCGTAGTTTTTGCAGAATGTTCGGAAAGGGTTGAAGAGCAATAAAGTTTGTGTTTAATGTTAGCAGAGTTCTCTTGAATTCAATGTTTAATTGACTGGTTGTTTCACCTATATAAGGTTTACCACATGAACACAAGACAAGGTAAACACCTTTCATGCTTTAGGGGTCAATGGGGTCTTTAACATACTTAAGGGTGGCATGTAAAGTGCATAATATTTTGAAGGTAGCATGGATGCTATTCTTTCTCAACATGTGAGCAAGCTTGTTAGAAGTTCCTTGGATGTATGGAAGATGAAATTTAGTGATGGGACCAACAAGGTCTGATTTTTCTTTAGGTCCATTAAAATCCTTTTGGAAGGCTTTAAGGCCTTGGAATTTCATGTAACATTTGTTCTCAAACACCTTCAAAAGATGAGCTTTCTCGGCATCAAGGTGATTATTATAAGAAATTCTTAGGGCTCTGGTGGCAAGGGTGTTTAAGGAACCATTTTTGGGTAGGATGATGATGGGAGGTGGCATGCAGATATTGTTCAATATGAGTCTTTTTCCTAAAGACCCGATGGGAGATGTAGCCATATCCATTCCTGGTAATGAGTACATCAAGGAACGACATACTACATCTAATCTTGACTTGCATAGTGAATTTGATGAAATCGGATTGACTATTAAGATTATTTTTGAAAATTTCTAACTAGTCAAGGTCATGGGACCAGATGATGAAAGTGTCATCAACATATCGTTTCCATATTTTAGGGTGGAATGGAGAAAAGGATAAGGCTTTGGTATCAAATTATTCCATTAAAATATTTGCCACAATTGGGAAACAACCGTGATCCCATGAAAACTCCACAAGTTTTCTCATAGATCTCATTTTGAAAGATGAAAAATATGGATTTTAAGCAAATGCTAACTAATTTGGCAGTGTTAGGGTTGGTGATATTGTTAATGATATCAATAGCTTCATTAATGGGGATATTTATAAAAAGAGAAACAACATGAAACTAACCAGAATATCATTAGGTTCTAGTTTAAAGTCTTTGGTTTTATTGACAAATGAGGATGATTCATTGATGGAGTCAAAATTACCAACTAGGGGTTTAATCTTGTGAGATAAATATTTGGCTAGAGGATTTGCAAGCCAATCGATTGATAGTGTTAATTACTATGGTTCTAAGGGGAGCACCATCCTTATGGATATTTGGAAGGCCATAGATTTTAGGGGTGAGTGGGTTTCTTTTGATGAGCTTCTTGCTAATAGTTCAACATTCATTATAAGATCATATGGAATAAAAAAATTCTTCTAAAATCTTCATTAGGCGCAAATTTTTGTTCAATTTTATGTAGTTTTCATTGTTTAGATGGTCAAGCATCATAGTGATCCGAACTTAAACAAGAATGCAACAAATTATAGATATAACCATAAATACAGATATGCAGCAGAAATATCACTTCATTTCGTTAATAGAAAAATATTGAACTATGCTTACAAACATAATGGAAATAAACTAGCTCGGGTGATGGTAGCTTATCTCTGAGAAGAGATATGGTGGCTACATGCCTCTGAACTGTGTTATAATGAGGCTCAAGGGCCTATTTATTATTGAATAACAAGAGAAAACCCTGAATAACCAAAACCCTAACCCTAGGAGATGTAACACCAAGAGTTTGTGGGCCCCATTGGGGTTAGTTGGGAAACCAACTTCTCGAGGCTGTAACTTGGTCATATTACCTCTGTTTGGCACGTACGATACCATGTTGGAAAGGACTCTTTGAGTACTACATGATTTGTGGAAAGCCCTTGCCTATGAAAATGGGCTTGTAGTGGACCTCAAAAAACGTTGTTTAGGGGGTCAAAATTGCTCTAGAAGTTCAGGACCCAAAAACTGCTAAAAATAGTAATTGCTGAAATAAACAAGGAAACAAATTGAAACCAACTGGAGGTCTAGGTGGAATAGGTGGGTAGCCACCAATATCCACCTAGATCACATAGTGATGTAATCTTTTCTATCTAAGACTATGACAAATCCCCCTTTGTCTAATTTTAAAAAAGTAATGTGCTCATTATTATTAAGGGCCTTAAGAGATAGGAATTCCTCCTTGGTGATGTTGCTCTTAGGGGTTTTAGTTTTCCTAAGGATAATAGCACAATATTGCGTAATTTCTTCTTTGAGGTTATTAGGAATGTCCTTGATACCAGACTCAATATTACACATAATATCCTCAATAGGGATTTTACGAGGGGCGATGGTAAAGTTCAACACTTTCTCAAGAAGACTCAACAAATGGGAATCAATATCAAAGCTAGAAAGGTTATCGACATTCTTCTTAGGAAATGCAATGCAGATGGCAGGGGAGGGGGAAGGGATAATGGAACTACGGTTCAAAATTAACAATGTTAAAAATGGAGAGGTCAAAAGCAAGGGATTGGAAAGGGTAACATTGTTGAAAGAATGAAAGGAGTCAAAAGAATTAATACAAGAAGTAGAAATCCTTTAGCTTTCAAATAAGATCTATGAGAAAACTTGTGGAGTTGTCATGGGATTCATGTTGTCTCCCATTGTGGCAAATATTTTCATGGAATATTTTGAAACCAGAGCCTTAGCCTCTTCTCCATTTTTCTCTAAAATCTGGAAACAACATGTTGATGACATTTTCATCATCTATACCCATGGCTTGGACTAGTTAAATTTTTTCAAAAATCATTTTAATAGCCAAGCATATTTCATAAAATTCATTATGGAAGTCAAGGTTGAATGTAGCATGTTTTTCCTTGATTTCCTCATCACCGAGAATGGAGATGGCTCCATATCCCGTCAGGTCCTCCAAAAAATACTCACACTAAACAATATATTCATGCCAAATCCCATCATCATCTTGCCTAGAAATTTGGCGTCTTAAACACCCTTGCCGCCAAAGCCCTCAGAATTTATGATAATAATCACCTTGATGCCGAGAAATCTCATCTTTTGAAGGTGTTTAAGAACAATGATTAAAATAAATTATAAGGCCTTATAGCCTCCCAAAAGATTTTTTATGGACCTAAAGAAAAAGTGGACCCTATTGGTCCCATCACTAAAGTTCATCTTCCATACATTGAAGGAACGCCTGACAAGCTTGCTAGCATTTTGAAAAAGAATAGCATCCATGCTACCTTCAAACCATTAGGAACTTTAAGTGCCTCCCTTAAGTATGTTAAAGACCCCATTGACCCCTTAAGCATGAAAGGTGATTACCTGGTCTTGTGTTCATGTGGTAAACCTTATATAGGTGAAATTGATCGATTAATTAAACACAAAATTTAGGAGCACTTTGTTGACATTAAAGAAAATCATTCTCACTCCTCAACCCTTTCTGAACATTCTGCGAAAACTAAGCACCACATTTGTATTGAATATTCTAGTGTCCTTGGTCAAGTAGATCATTACCATCATTGTAATTTTAGGGAAACCATTGAAATTGAGAAGCGAGCTGATAATCTTAACAGGGACTATGGATGGAAAATTAGCAAAGATTGGATTCCTACTCTCACCTCCAAGTTTGTTTCATCTTGAATCATCTTTACTCTTCCTTGTTTCATGGTTTTAATTTTTTGATTTGGATTTTCATCCATGTTTATTTTTATATATAGAGATTTATCTTGCCATTTGATTTTTTAATCTTATAATTCCTTTTCTTTTCTTTACTATCTTTATTATCCATAATAATAATAGGCAATATTTTTAATGGTTAATTATTATATTTATTTTCGATAAATTGTGATATCCACACACATATATATGGAAAACCTTTCATAATACTAATAATATTACAATTATTATTATATTTTTACTATTAGCATTTATTATTATTAGTATAGTAATAATTAATTATTAATAACAATAGGCATGTATTGTTAAAAATGCAGCAAGAAATTATCAATTTGATTTTGCCTTGATTAAATTGAGAAAATTCGAATTTCCACATCGACAGACAACTTGGATGCAGTTAACTAAGGTGACATGACTCTTGTCACTCAATTAGCTTAGTAAATTCGAGTTAGAGGAGTTAGATTTCAGTTAAGCATGTGTGATTACCAATTTGTAGCAATCAAATTCATTTATTTCAAGTTGTTTTTAGTTAAACTAGTTCTAACTATTCGAGGAACTAATGGACGGTTAGTTGTGCAGTGGAAATTCAGTCAAAATCAGTGATCATCTAGTTAACTAATCAACCAACCCAAAATAGATAGTGCATGCAGAGAATTTGAGTTCCTCAATTATGGTGGAGATTCGAAGACAATGTAACATCAGTTGTAGATTAGTATTGAGTGTATAGGTGTGGCATGTAGTCAGATGAAAAAACTTGGGAATTGCGCAATCATTTTGGATGAATTTCCTAAATAATAGGGGCCTAATTTCTCAATGGATTGTGAAAGGAAATAGGGGATCAAGCAGAGGTAGAAATTGACTAAGTCTAGGTCATATCTTCTCAATGAGCAAAGAGATAGGTTATTCACTTGCAATTTGTGCTCAGTTGAGAAAATAAATTGTAATACATCTCTATTCATTAGATTAATACAAGCAGGCAAAGGGATTTTTAGCAGATTGCTTTCCCTTGGAAAAATACCATGTGCATGTGTGTTATCTCTCATTTCATGTTTGTGATTGATGTTCAAATTGTGAATTGAATTCCACAGAGTAGTAGAGTAGGTTTGTGTCTTGTGATTTGATTAAAATTTCATGAGCATTTGCAAATCTACATCATAATTTCTACGTTGTATCAAAGTAGGATTCACATTAGAGTAGGAATTTCGAAGTTGTTTCTCAGGAGGATTGAATTTTCAATTTAGTGTAGCAGGGTCTCTATAGAGTTAGGAAGATGACCTTCAATGGGCTGAGACTAGAGTATGCCTTGGAAGGAAACTATAATTTCATTTCATGGAAGGATCACATGGAGGCAGTATTGGATGATAATGGATTGTTAGAATACATCAAGACAAATGTTTCAAAACCACAAGCATTTGATGCCCAAGAAGTTGCTCAGTGGAATAAAGATGTAGCCAAATCGAGGAAAAAAATCTTGGAGGGAGTGTGAGATCACATTGTCTCAAATCTCCATGGGAAAGAAAATCCTTTCGAAATGTGGAAAGCACTGACAAAATGGTTCGAGAATAGTAGTGATCACAGGAAGATGGCACTTAAGGATAAACTTCAAAATATCGTGATGCAAAAGAGTGACATTATTCTGCATTATCTAAGCAGGTTCACACAAGTTCCTGATGAACTTGGTGTGGTTGGTGTAAATGTTGCAGAAGATGACATGGTAAGCCTAGCCGTTCTAGGCTTTCCCAAGAGCTGGCATAGGCACAAATATTTAGTGAATGGTAGGGAGCAACTACCAAATTGGGAACACTTATGGTCTGATTTAGTATAGGTGGAAAGAAGGCAGAATACAATAGATGGGAGTTCATCCAAGGGCGAGGATGAAGAAAAAATTGCACTGGTTGGAAAGGGAAAGAAGGGAAAAAGGAAGAAATCTCAAACCAAATCAGAATCCAACCAAGGGGGCAAGAAGAAGTTTTTTTCCAAAATGAAATGCTTCAATTGTCATGAATTTGGGCATTATGCCATGAAGTATCCACACAAAAAGGCAAGCAAGGAGACCTTAGGAGGACCAAACGGTGAAGCCTTGGCTTCATAGTTCGAGCTTGACTTTACCCTTATCGCATGCATGGTCAACACAATGATGGGGAGCGTGTGGTACTTGAACTTAGGTGCATCGCTCCACATGACAGGGTGTCAAAAGTTTTTAAGTGAATTGGAGGAGAAATATTTGCAGATGCCCATCGAGCTGGGGGATGACAAAAGTTACAGCGTGACCGGGGTTGGTACAGTCACCTTTCAGAGGGAGTTGGTATCCCCTCTTAGACTCAAGGGTGTCATGTTTGTTCTGGGCCTAAAGAAAAGTCTCATATCTATTGCAATTTTGGAAGACCGTGGTTGTGATGTGATCTTGAAAAAAGGAAAGGAATTCCTGAGACACATAGCCATGGAACATGTGAAGTATATTGGGATTCATGTGAAGAACATATATGAGCTAGATGTGGAAGATTGTGCTGCATTAATAAGTAAGGTGAACAAAGTGAAAGGTCGGAATGTCGGTGAACTTTGGCACAAAAGTCTTTTCCATTTGCATCATGGTGCCTTGAAGATTATGCAACAAATAACCACTGGCCTCCCTAAAGGAGAACTTGAGCAACATGATGTTTGCAAAGGATGTACCTTGGGGAAGTATACAAAATCCACATTCTATGATCAGGAAAATGAGCACATGCGGTCTTAGAGAGGATCCATTCTGATGTCTGTGGACCTTTCTCTACAACCTCCACTTCTAGACACAATTATTTTTTCATTTTTATTGATGACTTCTCATGGAAATGTTGGATCTTCTTCATGTGGAAGAAAGATGAGACATTATCCAAGTTCATAGAATTCCAGGCACTAGTTGAGAAAGAAACCAATAAGAAGGTGAAGGCTCTCATGAGTGATAATGGAGGTGAGTATGTGTCAAATGAATTCATGATTTTCTATGCAAAATAAGGCATTCGATGAGAGCTGACAACACCCCACAACCCACAATAGAATGGGGTGGCTGAGAGAAAGAACCGTAGAATTGTGGGAGCTACGAGGGCTATGCTGCATGACCTAGGCCTACCACTCCATTTGTGGGAAGGAGCATGCAACACAGTAGTCTATTTGCAGAACCAGAGTCCTCATTGGATTTTGTGCATGATTATACCAAAGGAGGCTTTCTCAGGGAAAAAGTTGGATGTGTCACACTTTAGGATTTTTGGAGCCTCTTTCTACTGCCAGGTGTCCAAAGAATCAAGGAAGAATATTAAGCCGATAATAGAATTGGGGTTATTTGTGGGTTACACAGAAACTACTCACAACTACCATGTTTACTTGCCATCCCTCAAAATCACATTTGTGTGAAGGGAAGTAAAATTTGATGAAGAGAAAGTGATGCGGTGCTCTCTTGAGAGGGAGATTCAGATCCCACCAAAAGAGGAGATTTTAGCTCCAAAGGATGAGCCTCAGGAAATTGTGGAGCAACCAAAAATTGAGGAATAGAGTATGGAGACATCCACTCAAGCAGAACCATCCAGAGAGGGCAGAAAAAGAAACAGGGAAGCTGATAGACTTGTGTAGGATGCGAGGGAGAATGTGGGAGCTCCTTCAAATTTGTGCAGGTAGAGGAGGTCACCTAATCGGTACACTAGCTACAGGGCTCTAATGATTGAGCTTGTAGAGACTTAGCCATCTTGTTTTGAGGAAGTGGTAGAGAAATTTATATGGATTGATGAAATGGTGGAGGAATATGAATCCTTTGTAAAGAAAAATGTTTGGGAAGTGGTACCAACACTAGTGGATAAATCAATTGTGGGTTCAAGATGGATCTTTAAGGTTAAGCAGGTAGTAGATGAAATCATAGAGAAGTATAAGGCTATATTTGTGGTCAAGGGGTACTCTCAAGTTGAGGGAAATGATTACGAGGAGACATTTGCTCCTATAGCACAACACACATCCATTAGATCAATTCTTGCACTAACTTTGTAGATGGGGTGGAAGATCCACCAGATGGATGTAAAATCAATATTTCTCAATGGGGTTATTGAGGAGGAGGTGTACATTGAGAAACCAGAAGGTTTTGGGACATTTGAACAAGAGTCTCATGTGTGGAGACTCAAGCAAGAGTTGTATGATCTCAAACAAGCACCTCATGCTTGGTACACTAGGATCAATAACTATCTCACTAGTTTGTGCTTCACCAAAAGTGAAGCGGATGAAAATGCCTATCATATATTGGTAGAAGGTAAATTTCTTGTTATTGTGTTATATGTTGATGATTTAATTTTAACTGGTGATTAAAAGCTGATCAAATCTTGCAAGAAGGACCTTGCAAGGGAATTTGACATGAAGGACATGGTTCTCATGCACTACTTCCTCAAGTTAGAAGTATGGCAAGGTGATGGGGAACTATTTTTGTCTCAAGGCAAATATGCAAATGAGATACTACATAGATTCCACATGGAGAGTTGCAAACCCATGGAGACACCTCTAGCGACCAACGGGAGGAAGGAGGTTTCCACTTCAGGTGAAGCAGTGGATGCTACCATTTATCAACAGTGAGTGGATTCATTGATGTATCTTGTGAACACATGACCAAATATGTGCTATGCAGTCAACCAGCCGAGCCAAGCTATGGTTAGGCCAACCAAATTATTTTGGAAGGAGACTGAGCATGTTTTAAAGTAACTCAAAGGCACTACCTAGTTTGGACTATGGTACAGACTGATCGAGGGAATGAATCTGCGTAGCTTCATGGATACATATTGGGCGAGGAGTGCATCAGATTAAAAGAGTACACGAGGTGGAGTTTTCATTGTTGGGTTTGCAACGGTTTCCTGGTACAACAACAAGAAAAGACATGTGGCGCTCAACTCGGTAGAAGTAGAATACATTGCTACAAGTCAAGCAGTATATGAGGTGATCTAGATGAGAAAGATACTTGTGGGACTGTTTGGTCAGATGATGGATCCAACTGTGATCTACTGTGTAATTAAAGTTGCACCAATCTCTCTAAGAATCCTATATTTCATGATTGATTGAAACATATATATATCCAGTATCACCATTTATGGGACTTTGTGCACAGGTAGATAATGTTGCTACAATACATTCTGACATAGGAACAATATGTTGACATTTTGACAAAGGCTTTGTCAAGAGGGAGGTTTGAGTTCCACAGGTGTAGGATAGGGGTGGTTAATAATCCCTTTCTTGCTGAGAGGGAGTGTTGAAAAATGCAGTAAGAAATTCTCAATTTGATTTTGCCTTGATTAAATTGAGAAAATTCGAATTTCCACATCAGTAGACAACTTAGATGTAGTTAACTAATGTGGCATGGCTCTTTCACTCAATTAGCTCAGTAATTTCGAGTTATAGGAGTTAGAGTTTAGTTAAGAATGTCTGATTGCTAATTTGTAGCAATCAAGGTCATTTATTTCAAGTTGTTTTTAGTTAAACTAGTTCTAACTGTTGGAGGATGTACTGGAAGGTTAGTTGTGCAGTGGGATTTCAATCAAACTCAGTGATCATCCAATTAACTCATCAATAAGCCCAAAATAGCTAGTGCATGTAGAGAATTCGAGTTCCCAAGCTGTGGTGGAGATTCCAAGGCAGTGTAACATCAGTTGTTAACTAGTCTTGAGTGTACAAGTGTTGCATGCAATCAAATGATCAACCTTGGGAATTGCACAATTATTTTGGAGGAATTTCCTAAATAATAGGGGCCTAATTTCTCAAGGAATTACATAAGGAAATAGGGGCTCAAGCAGAGGCAGAAATTGACTAAGTCTAGTTCAGAGCTTTTCAGTGAGCAGATATATATGTTATTCACTTGCAGGTTTTGCTTAGTTAAACAAAGCAATTGTAATACATCTCTATTCATTAGATTAATGCAAGAAGGTAAAGGGGTTTTCAACAGATTTCTTTCCCCTGGAAAAATATTGTGTGCGTGTGTGTTATTTCTCATTGCATGTTTGCGGTTGATGTTTTAAATTGTGAATTGAATTCTGCAGAGCAGTAGAGTAGGTTTGTGTCTTGTGATTTTGATTACAATTTCACGAGGAGTTGCAAATTTACATCATAATTTCTACATGTTTATTGAATTCCTAATACTTAATTTTCTATTAATTATTAATTCTATTTTATTCCCCCAACTCTTTTTTGTTTTTGCTTTGGATGCCATTTTTTTTTTCATTTAACTTTATTTTTTTTATGTTTTTTTATATTTATAATTTTTTATTTTTTTATGATTTTTCTCTTTCTTTGTGAATTTTGAATTAAATTTAATTCTAATTTCATTATTATCTTTAATTATTATTATTTTTTCATTGGATTTTATATTTGTCTTATTCTCCCTTATTAAGATTTGTTTCAACTTTGATTTTATAATTTATTTTTACTTTTAACCGTTATATTTTTGATCTTTTGACTTGATCCTCTCAATTCTAGGTTTCCTTTGTTATTCATTCCTTGATCAGATTTACCTCATCTTTTCACCCTGATGATGAACCACATCAGCTAGTTCGAAATGTTGGCAATAAATATCTCAATGTGATGGATCCAGAATATGAAGCACAAAATAATTTGAATCACAGAAGCTTCAATTCAGAAATAAATGGATTGTGATTTACAATAATTCAATATCGAGTTCACTTCAACCAAACCTAACAAAATATTTAATCTTCATAGAGTCAATTTCAACTCTTCCTTGAAGCGATGAGGACATTGTTGAAGATCACTTGTTACCATAAAACATATCTTCCTTATTGATTTCAACAATCCTTTTGTAATATCCCCATTTTTTGTTTCCCTTATGATGCGATTAGGGTGGATTTCTAGGATTTGTGTTAGCCATGTCACAGGAGCGACATTACGTCATTAGTGGTCCCAAGGGGTATTGGAGGAGTTTTATGGGATCCAAAAAGGTTTATCTACTATATTTCATCACCAGGGTCAATTTTGCATAGTTCATTTTTTGTTCTGTTACATTCTAGTGATTCTTGTAAAACAAGATTATTATCAAGCAAATTTTAATTAAATATGCTAAAGGTGTTATTTGGAGTTGATTATTTGGAGAAACACCTTAGTGTAATAGCTCGTTGGAACTAGGATGGAAAGATATATAGGATGGGATGATGAAATGTGACTTTTAGTGGCTCGAGGAATCATAGAGGTAGATTAATCATTTTATGGGATTAAAAGTGACTTAAATAAAATGAAATAAAAAGAGTCACTAATAAAGTAAAAGTGCTTCTAGAAGGTTGGAGAGAGATCCATCAAATATTTAAAACATGGGAAAACAAGAACTTGGTTTTCAAGTTTAGAAAGCCCTAGGATGAAAACCCTTGGGTTTCTTGGTGTGGTGCAGATTTTATTTAGAAATATCATAAGATTTCATCAACATCAGTAGGTGAACATATCTGGAGCACATATGTGGGTTAGAAGTGGGGATCACCTAGATCTCTAATTTGGGCTTCATTTCCAGTAATGTAATGGAAGATCAAGAGTTATTATCAGCCATTTGTTGGTGTTTGTAACAGGTTCTCATAACCTTATTTAATATAATAATGTTGACTTTTTTTATTTTGCTGGAATTTCACGTGTGTATTTTTGAGTTGCAACATTTCATTAATTTTGTAACACTGTCCTCCCACATCTACCCAATTAACTAGCCAACCGAGGTAAACATGTGACGAGAAGCTACTATGATATGATTCAACCTCCTAGGTGACCTTAAGGAAGTGGAATTGATGGAAACACATCAAACATACCTCCCACATCAACAACAACACTCCCAGGAGCCACCCCAACCACACATGTATCATGCCCTTGGGTCCCACAAATTTTTTAAGATATCAAACCTCTGGACACACCCATGTTATGGGCATGCCAATTTCCATAGAGCTCTGGACGCTCCCACAAGCCTACATGCATGCGTCCAAGGACTATTTCTGGCAGACATATGCTAGAGGATGTGGGATTTAAGGCACTTTTCAAGCCCAAAATTCTAGCCACTGCCCAAAACTTGCTGCAACTTCTGGAATCCATTAAACACATGATAACAAGACTAATAAACCAAAAAATAACTCCAGGACTAGGCCTGACCATTTCCAACTAGGACTGAAATTCTGTCAAACACTTTGCATGAATTAGCTGCCTTATTATCTATTAGGTCATAGATACATTTTCCATTCATTACAAGTAAAAACATGACGAGATCCATACATAGCCACCATCATATAAACATAACCAACATAATAACAACAAAAATACCAAGGAAATCACAACCATATGATCCACATATAAACAAATACATTTTTACATAAGAAATCAAGGAGATAACCTCTTATTAATGAATGCAAAATCCAACCCAAGATGGGACTATCATGTTCCATCCAACCACAAAATGGTGTGGCCAAATATCTCTTAAGCCATTCACCCCCATGCCATATTCCAAGCATGAATGTGGGACTCAAACCAAAAGAACCAACCAGGGCATCTCGAGGCTAAACCACCTCATCCTCATCAACAGAAACCAGGCTTTACTATATTCCATCTCGGATCACTAGGCCAACACAATGAACATGTAAGAACATGCATTACCATGATCTCCTCTAGATTAATAGGCCAAAAAAGTATGGATGCCATCGGATTTCTCCACCTACACCATGAGGAATTTTCCTATCTCCTAGTCTTTCAAGCTTTACCACAGTCCACACTGGATCACTAGGCCCTAAAATGAGACCCACTCTCCAGGCTTTATTGCATATCCCAACTCAGGATTACTAGGCCCAATGGAGAGAAATCCACCTCCTGGATTTACCATATATCTCGCTAATCATCGATAAGGCACATAATCCCGATTTTACCGCAACCCACATTCTGGCTCAAGGGTTACTAGGACAATGACTTTACTGTGATCCACAATCTGGTTCAGGGAGCGTTAGGTCATGTGTTCTATCATTTGGAGATCCACCTCACTTAGTTTCAAATCCATCTGACAATCCATCTCAACCAAAACATGAGAACTCCATCACACCATGGCTATATGAAAATGGAAAGGTTGGGTTGAAAACACTATCACACTTAGCAAAACCCATGCCATAACAAAAAAAGAACCACATGCAATACATGCATGCCAAATATAGCATGGAAAACACACATGCAAATTGATACCTACAAAGAATCTTGTTGTAGCTACTTGATCCTGCTCTTCCTTGTTTGCTCATTCCTTCCTGTTTCCTTCTTTTCCTTTCTTGATCCAATACAAAACCTGAGCAAAATCCTGCCAACTAATCCTCATAAGCCTTTTTATTAATGAGGCCTCTATTTTATTCGATTTCCATTATTTTCCTTCAATTTCCTCCTCACATGCAACTTGTGACCTTTCACCTCCCTTTTCTCCTAATTTCCTTTATTTTCATAAATAAATGTACCAAAAATGTCATTTTTCCTTTCGAAGGCCTTTATCCATTGCATTTTGCAATTTCCTTAGCCATAATAAACCAAATGAATACCTAGACTAGGATGTTTTGCCCAACATTCACCTTGGAATACGTGTCCCTATTGGAAATACTGAGAAGGGGGGTGAATCAATATTTCTTTTCAACTGTTATTTTACCAGTTAAAACATTTATATTCAGAACACAAGATGAACAACAAGAATAAATGCTTTTATTAATATAATATTTGCAATAAAATAGATACAATATATATTTGGTTCCAATCTGTTTCCAAGCACCAACTTGGACTTTTGTGAGGCTCCAACCTCCAGAGCACCAACTCTGTTTTTTCAAGGCACCAACCTTGGACTTAGGAGCACAAACTACCAGGACACCAATCCTTCCAGTTCTGAGGCACCAACCTCAAGGGCTCCAACCCTCCATTGTCAAGGCACCAACCTTGGATATAGGAGCACCAACTCCAAGGACACCAATCCTTCCAACTTCTGAGGCACCAACCCCAAGGGCTCCGACCCAATCTTGTCAAGGCATGTTTGATAGTAATGTTCTGCTCCCAAAGCTCTTCTTTACTGAATTCTGTCTGTTTACAGCTTCACTGTAGTCTCCATGCTACAACATCAATGGCAACCAATATTCATATGAAGAAGTCTTTACAACTCTTCATGCTGTCTACACAGTTTCTGCAAAAGTTATCTCATGATGATATCAAATAGCCATCATGATCTCTGATAATGTCTCCACACAGCGTTAGTGAGTCTACTATTAGCTGCACTAAGCTCTGCAAAAGAACCAAATCTCTGTTTCAAGCCTCTATTCTCACTGTCACGGTGAATGCTTCCAGCGTGACTACTGCGCACTATTATTACTATTGCAATCTCTTACTTCCCAGAAATACATTCACATATGCTTCAATATTGGTGTTGGCTACTATTCCCTTCAAGCGATATCAAATAAAACTTTATTTATCTTTTCACAAAATTGTTCTTCAAGTTGTGTTATGTACCTGATTAATTCATCGTTGGTCTAAGCCTTTCACAGGTTAGCTCGATCAATAGAGTTGCTCGTCCGTCGGCTTCCTCCTGTCCTGCTAGACCTTCAGCTTCCTCCTATCCTGCTGGACCTTCAACCCTTTTCTTTCCTGCTGGACCTATGAATTTCTCCTTTCTTCCAGTTCACCAACTACAACCACTTTTTTTTCTCTGTTATGTAAGCCTGATGTGCTGACCTTTGGCTTCCTCCTTGCTAGCTTGAGCTTCAGCTTCTCAACACTCACTCGACCTTCGACTTCCTCAACACTCGCTCGACCTTTTGGCTTCCCTCCTCTAGTCGTTTTAGCTTCCTCTGCGCTCGCTTGTCCATCTACACTCGCTTGATTCTTCGGCTTCTCAGTCCATGGCTTCCTCTGTCTATTTGAGTGTTCCCATACTCACAGGACACGTAAATTTAGTAGGGAGGCCGAATTACAAAGAAATGTTGCATATTAAAAAATATCAGAGAGACCATTTTTTCTTTAATATTTATACAATAGATTCAATCATTATTTACGAAGGATTTCATTGGAGAGGCTGTACCAACAGAGAGGTCGCACATGCCATGTCACTATCCAATCGCAATCGCAACTTTCTGGAGGTCTTTTATAAGTCGTGCTTATACCATTGCCGATGGCTGATTGCTCCTACTGGATGCAATATTATATACAACTCTATCGCAATGGAGGTTGCACATAACATGGCCAATTCCCTTCTGCCAACGGAGCATATGTGATATGATATTAAGCAATAGTTATTATACCCATTGGGTTCGTATGTATATATCTCAATCACAGTTTATGGTGTGCCATCCCTTTATAACTTGCGATACATACCTTCTGACACAACGGATGTGATATAACATTAGGGCATGTTATAATAGTGGTCCTCGTTCTGCACCGTCGATGATCCGAATTGGATCCATGAAGATTATCAAAGTGCCATGACTGTATTAAGATAGGAAAGACTTCGAATTTATGAGCACAGAGCAATCGGGAAGACCTCTCGACAGTGGTAGATTGCAGCCAACAAGGAACAACGAGGACCTCGGTCAAAGCGCATTGACTGAGGCCCATGGAGTTCGCGCAGGAGGTAAAACTGGCACTCGGGAAGCCTGGATCGGGAAATGGAGGCCATTTCTGACCGAGAAAAACCCCTTGAGAAGGAGAGGCCCCAAGTGCTCGGTTGCATGGAAGTTGGGAAACCGTGGGGAAAGCGCTAAGGCGAAAGGCAGGACCTGCGCTCCAAAGCCGGCGGTATATCGGGGGCACCCTTGGGCAGTAAGCGGATTTGGCTGAAACCGAGCGATTCCATTCATCGCACAATGTGTGTCCATCATATGAGAGAGAAAACCGCCTCTCATCGCGCGCTAATGATCGAGCAAGTCAACCGCATGAAATGAGCGAATAACGTAGGATTTTAGGGCTTCAGTTCTGACGGTGGAGATTGCGCCCGATGGAGAAACCAGATTTGACAAGGGAATTAAGCCGCAACATAAAGAAGTTTGAAGTCCGATCTGATCGCTAAGTTGGCGGATGAGTCATTCCATAGTGTAACTAAATTACCGAATCATCGAGGAAGAGCTGGCGCAGTTTGTGAGAGGACAAGTGGCCACTTCCCTGTGGACGATGGTGATGACGCAGAGGCAGGGAACTCCAAACGAACAACATCAGGCAAACCGAAGGGGTGGAAGAGGAATCGAACAGTCAAGGAAAGATTGGCTTTAAGCCATGAACAGATAGAGAACAGAACACACGAAGGGGAGAGAAGAAGAGAATGAAGATAGAGAGAGCAAAGAAGAGACAGTGAAGCAAAAAGTAGAAAACAGAGAGCTGAGCTGACCTAAGGCAGCATCGAGTAGACATAAGGTATGAGAGGTTCAAACAAATCCCTGAAAGGATCTGTCAGGAATTGAGCACCACATTGGGCTTCTCCCATTAAAGACCAGAGAAGTCAAGTTCTAGTAAGGAAAAGAGCCTGTGTACTCTAGTGGCTTGGGGGATCCAAGAACCACCCTACCAAACATTATCTATTTTAGGAGACTCAAATTGAGCTCCTCATTGTAAATCTCTACTTTAAAGACACAATAAAAGAAGGCCACCATTAAAAGCTAGACTAGAGACGTAGCCCTGGAGAATAGGGTGAACTCCTTATTAAATCTGTTGTGTTCTTGCATTTGCTTACTGTGTTTCTCTTACTGTTTTCCATTCTTCCAGTGTCTATGTATTTTGTAATCTGATCGATCCGTTGCCTAAAATAACATAGACACACACCAACACATGAGTCTATAATACCTTCATTCATTAATTAACTAACTGAGGTCACTCACGAGTGATTTTTAGATCAAGTGGTATCAGAGCTTTAGGCTATTAAGGTTAGACAAGCTTATATTGGTTTAGCTGTTGAATGCTAACTAGATCAAAGCTCAAATTAGGAGAAGGAGAGTTGGTCGAAACTAATCCTAAAATTGGGAGAGTCTATCCTCAAAAGGCAATGTCAGAGGAAGGTTCTATGGGGCCAGACCCTCAATTCATAGATAGTTTCCTAGCCATAAAGTCCATGGCATAAGAAATGTATAGGGACTTTAGAAAACATAAGGATGAAGATTCTTCAGGCTCTAAGCAAGACAAAGGAGAAGATGAGTCACATTCCCATGACCACTCAAAAGGCAAAGGGAAAGAGGAAAGCTTTCTCACACCTCCTGATAGCCCTAAAAAGAAAGCATCTTTGA
>APFE030635864.1:45213-142422 GCA_000404065.3 Pinus taeda
TGCAGCTCCCTTACATGCTTTAACAGGATTGAACAAGGTGTTTCAGTGGGGAGGCAAATAGCAGAAAGCCTTCGACACCTTGAAACAAAAGATTAGTACAACACCTATACTAGCACTGCCTAATATTCAAAGACCATTTGAGATCCAAATAGATGCCAGTGACTATGCCAAGGGCGCAGTATTGACACAACATGATAAACCCATATGTTATCATTCTGAGACTTTTAATCCTGCAGTAGTTAACTATCCTACATATGATAAAGAATTGTATGCATTAGTTTAGAGTGTGAAAAAGTGGAAACACTACTTAATGGGAAAAGAGACAGTAATACATACTGATCATCAACCACTTCAATATCTACACTCCCAAACTAAGTTGTAGCAATCAAGACACTATAGATGGATGGGTTTTCTACAACAGTTTCATTTAGTCATCAGATATAAAAAGGGCATACACAATAAAGTTGCAGACATGTTGTCTAGACCTATTATAAATGCATCTACTATACTTAAGCATAATTCTGTGCTACATGAAGGCTACATTGAACAATATGCTCAAGATATAGACTTTAAAGATATATATGGAACTTTAAGTCAAGGCAAACGAGTAAAAGAATTGGATTATCATAAAAGGACCGACTCTTATACCATTGTGGGAAGTTATGCATTCCACAAACTGAGAGAGTAAAGATAATTAGAGAAGAACACACTTCTCTGATATCAGGTCACTTTGGGGTAAGTAAAATAGTTGCACAACTGCAAAGATTTTGTTATTGGCCAAAAATGAACGAGACAGTTTCTAGATATTTAAGAGGGTGTACTATGTGTGCTAAAAGCAAGCCCAACAACATAAAACTAGGCTTGGACACTCCATTACCAGTTCCTTCTCACTCTTGGGAAAGTGTTTCCATGGATTTTGTAGGAGGACTGCCTAAATCTATGAAAGGTCATGATTATATATATGTTGTTGTGGATAGGTTCAACAAAATGTGTATTTTGATACCTTGTAATAAACAGATTACAGCTGAACAAACTGCAAAATTATTTTTTGAACATGTATGGGTTCATTTTGGATTACCCACTTCCATTGTATCTGATCGAGACACCTGATTTGTGGGGAAGTTTTGGTCAAGTCTGTGAGAACTGATGGACACCAAACTGAAGAAAAGCACAACTTTTCATCCACAAACCAATGGCCAGATATAAGTAGTTAATAGGACAATGATCCAGTTACTCAGAGGATATTGCAGCAAACATCCTAAGCTTTGGGATGAGCATTTGTGTTGTGTGCAACATGCTTACAACAGAGCAAACCATTCTTCTACACAGAGATCTTCTTTTGAGACCTATTTTGGTTTCACACCAAGGTCTCTTTGGATTTTGTCTTTGGTAAAGATACCACAGTTGATGGACACAGTCATGTGGACAGGGCAACTAGGTTCTTTAAACAGATCCAAGAGATCCACCAGGCAGTACAAGAAGAGCTGGAAAAGAGCTAAAACAAATACAAGGCAAGGCATGACAAGCATTGGATGGAGCATAGTTTCCAAGTTGGTGACCAAGTCTAGCTGTATATCAGCAAGGACAGGATGCAAGGTGAAGGTAAAAAGCTAAAGCTTATCAGGTATGGACCCTTCAAGATACTTGAGAAGATTGGTGAAAATGCTTTTCGCCTTGATCTACTAGCTTACATGCACATCTACTCAATCGTAAATGCAGATTGCTTGAGATTGTTTGAACCCTCTCTAATTGAGGATCCCGAAGAGCAGAGTCAATTGCCTTCTATTGATGACCTGCTACCTGAATATCTTAATGAATTGCAGGAAGACACAGTTCTGGACATGAAGGTGAGGACGGCATGCAAAGGAGATGTTGAGTACCTCAAAGTAGGACTCAAGGGTTCAAAGTCGAGCAGTGCAAAGTGGATAGAGATTGGACAAGTGAGACAATTGTACCCTCACTTAGTCAATGCTTGAAAACCAACTTTTGGTGGTCCAAAAGCTTTTTCAGTGGGAAGGCCGTGATCTGAATTGGATCCATGAAGATTATCAAAGTGCCATGACTGTATTAAGACATGACAAACTTCAAACTTATGATTAGGAAGACCTCTGGATAGTGGCAAATTGCAACCAATAAGGAACAACGAGGACCTCGGTCAAAGCATGCTGATCGAGGCCCATGGAGTCCACGTAGGAGGCAAAACTGGTGCTTGGGAAGCTCGGATCGAGAAACAGGGGCCATTTCTGATGCTAATCGCGCATCGTTGGGCAAAACCCCTTGAGAAGGAAAGGCCTCAAGTGATCGGTCACATGGGAAGTCGAGAAACCATGGGGAAAGTGCTAAGGTGAAAGGCAGGACCCGTGCTCCAAAACCAGAGGTATATCTGGGACACCCTTAGGCGGTAAGCGGATTTGGCTGAAACCGAGTGATTCCATTCATTGCACGACGCATGTCTGGTGGATGAGAGAGAAAACCACATCTCATCATGTGCTAACAGTCGAGCAAGTCAACCATGTGAAATGAGCGAATAACTAGGATCTGGGGGCTCCAAATTTGATGGCGGAGATTACGCCCGATGGAGAAAACGGATTTGGCAAGGGAATTAAGCTGTGACATAAATAATTTTGAAGTCTGATCTGACCGCTGAGTTGGTGGATGAGTCATTCCACAGTGTAACTGAATTACCGAATCGTTGAGGAAGAGTTGCCGCAGTTCGTGAGAGGACAAGTGGCCACTTCCTTGTGGACGATGGCGATGACACAGAGGCAGGGAAATCCAAATGAAAAACAGTAGGCGAACCGAAGGGGTGGAAGAGAAATCAAACAGTCAAGGACAGATTGGATTTAAGCCATGAACAGACAGAGAACAGAACACACAAAGAGGCGAGAAGAAGAGAACGAAGACAAAGAGAGCAAAGAAGAGACAATGAAGCAAAATGTAGAAAACAGAGAGCCGAGCTGACCTAAGGCAACATCGAGCAGACAAAAGGCTTGAGAGGTTCAAGAAAATCCCTGAGAGGATTTGTCCGGAATTGAACACCACATTGGGCTTCTCCCATTAAAGACCAGAGAGGTCAAGTTCTGGTAAGGAAAAGAGTCTGTGTACTCTAGTGGCTTGGGGGATCCAAGAACCACCCTACCAAACATTATCTGTTTCAGGAGACTCAAATTGAGCTCCTCATTGTAAATCTCTGCTTTAAAGACACAATAAAAGAAGGCCACCATTGAAAGCTGGAGTGGAGACGTAGCCCTAGAGAATAGGGTGAACTCCTTATTAAATCTATTGTGTTCTTGCATTTGCTTACTGTGTTTCTCTTACTGTTTTCCATTCTTCCAGTGTCTGTTTCTTTTGCAATCTAATCGATCCGTTGCCTAAAATAACATAGACACACACCAACACATGAGTCTGTAATACCTTCATCCATTAATTAACTAATTGAGGTCACTCACGAGTGATTTTTAGATCAGTCAATTTTTTCTGTATTAGATCCAACGATCAACACTTGGTCTGATCAACACAATCCATCAGAAGCTTGCTATGCTGTAGATCTCTTCTCTCCAGATCTAACGATCCCGACTTAACCCGATCAACCCAAAACCGTTTGTTGATCCTTCACTGGCGATCAACCCACGCTAGATCCAACAACCTACATGCATTTTGGGTGAGCCACTTGCAAGGGAAATAATCACCCGAAAAAGGTGGTTTTCTCTCTCCACTTGAGTGCTACATGTCGCTCGGTTAATGGAATTGGGGGATCTCCTCTAAATACCACTTACTGCCTAGCATCCACCCGATAACCACTGCCACTATTACAAACCCACTTTTTGGAATATAACCATGCGCATTCACTCTTCATCTATCTCCTCACTTTGAATTTAACCCATTTCTTGATTTCTATTGATATTATATGCTCCTCCGCTCTTTTTTGGTCTGATATGGTTCCTCTATTAACTCCTTTGGATTCTGATAGTTCTTCTTTGGCATATATTACATGCGATACTCCCGATATGGCTACTCCTCAATCTCCCGCTCTTACACTTACTTGGCTTTCCTGTGGCTTCCGATACCGCTCCAATACCTCTTCTTTGCTTTGATAGCTCTGCTCTAATAGCTCCTATGACTTCCGATATTCTCTCCAATGGCTTGACTGTCTTGGATTTCCTCTGGTTTCTCCTCATGGCTTCTTGCTCCTATTTCTTCATGGATTTGCTTTACTTCTCCTTGGCTTCATATCATCATTTAGTGTCCTAGAATATTGCCATATTGACATTAATGATAATCTAGGTCAACGCTCCCATTAGCCGTGGTCTTATATTTTTATATTTACATGTATTTTTAATGAGGGTTGTTACAAAACCCTCCCCCTTGCGGGAACACCATCCTCGGTTTTCAATGACACCTATTGTTATCACTTAGAACTAAAAGTTTGATGCATATAATTGCCTGTCCTAGTTTGATGACAAAGGTCTATGTTAAAGTTGATTTTATTTTATTTTTCTCACTTAGGATTTGGAGTTTTAAAGGTTTTTAACTTAAATCATACTCCAATCCTATTGGTTTTCCTCCGCTCATCATTATTCCATAGTCATGTCTTGTCTTATCCGAGTCACCGTGTCTTTAGTGATTTCACAGCGTAATCTCATTTGCCCATTTCGCAGCGCAATCATGGTCTAGCAGATTCGCAGCGCGTCATGATTAGGCAGTTTCGCAGCGCATCATTAAAAATTATAACTAACAGAGCTGCGAAACCATGGATTCGTGCATTTCGCAGCGAATCTTTCCCGAAATGTCAAGTCCGTAGGTGAGTCATCATTCGTGTCTACTCATGTCAGTCTGCGTACCTCCTGTATCATGTTTGAACGTTCATTTGCCACTACTCCACCAATAGATTGTTGATATGCACAAAAATATCATTCCCAAGAGATTTTACCATGCATAGACCATAATGATGGTCGTAAGTGCTGCATGAGTGACCAGTCTGCCTGATTATGCATTGAAGCGTTTCAATTTGAATTTCAAGCGAGGCTGATTTCAAGCGAGCCTGATTACAAGCGAGGCTGAATTAAAAAAAAGGAGCCGAATCACCATCCCGACCGGAGCTGTTGGAATTTGGGTGTGAAGATCTCAAAGGAAAAAAGGAGAGAAAAGAGCACATATCCGGTAAATGTCAGAGGAATGAACCTGAAGGCCTGGACATAGCGTTGAGGGATGAAGGCGTGAAGAAAGCGTTCAAAGATGCCGAGTGCTGGAACTTTTGCAAAAAACTACAAGGAGGACATGCACAGGTAACTAAGGAATTTGCGCTAAACTTCACTGGTTTAAATTCAAAGATAGCCATGCTAGAAGTACATGTTTCTCCAGAAGTAATAGCTGCTATAACAGAGATCCCAAGAGGACGGGAAGAATGGTTTAAAAATTTTAAATTTGATATGAATCCTTGTAAGGAGTTTTTAAAGGAGGCATATGTAAATGAAGACTTAACAAAAGCAGTGCCCAGAAATTATGTCAAGGAACATTATGCTCTTCTTCTCACCTGCATACAAAAATATTTGAACTGTGAAGGAAGGTACAATAAGGTCTATTCTTACCATTTAAACTGCTCTTTGCATTTCACCGGGAAAGTCTCCATAGACATTCCTTTTTATTTATTTCGCAGTTTGAGTAAGATGTGTGATAAGGTACAGCTGAGGAAAGAGGACTGTGAAACCTCTTTATTTCATCATGGTTTGATTAAGTTGCTAGTTTTAGATGGCCTCCAAAAGATAGGCAGAGACTGGAATTCGTTTATTTTCATGGCTGGATTCCAAAGCAAGACTGGCCTTACTCCACAACCAGCCAGAGAATTTACCATAGCTAAGCTTCAAAAGGAAGTAAGAGCTAAAAAGCAAACCAAGTCACAGCTAAGAAAACCAAGGAAGCCACTAATCATTCAAGAACAACCTCAGCAATCAACAAAGGAAAAAACTCAGGGTAAGAAGACTGTACCTGAAACAGGAAAATCTGAAGCAATCTCAAGGGTAAGGACAAGAAGCCAAATAAATAAGGAAAAAGGTAAAGCTATAGCTGTTGAAGAGAGCCCAGTGTTTAAGGCAAGCTTGAATGATTTATTACAGGCCATTGAATTAGAGCAGTCTAAACCAGTTCAAATTGATTTGACACAGTCACCGCAAGAAAATATTAAGAAAACCAAGGCCTCAAAAAGGCTTAAATTTGATGAGCTAGCTCAGGAATTTATTTTTAAACCTAGAATACCTATGACAAGAAAATTCCAGCAAGCACAGGAAGCACTGCCCAGAACAGAGGAAACAGGGGAAGGGACACAACCTTGGCAAAAGAGCAGCACAAGCGAAACAGTCATCACATCTCAAGGAGATTATGTAGCAGCCATGAAGAGCCAAATAGAAGTAGCTGAAGATGAGATTAACCAATTGAAGAAAGCTGCTAGAGACCTGAAGGCACAGCTACGCCAGTTACCTACTAAATGAATTTTCTTTTCAGGAAAGGTTTTGCTCCAAATTTTTGTTAATTTTGCTTAGTCTTATTGTTTTGAAGACATGTAAATCCCTGCTACACATATGAAAAATCAAAGGGAGTTTTTGGCAATCAGATGTTTGGGTGATAAAGATTTCGGGTCAAAAGCAAGTTGTTTTAAATAAAACAGCAGTTTCGTAGCGCGCTACGAAACTGCTGTAGGTGATGATTTTAATGCAAACAGGCAGTTTTGTATTATGAACGAGAATTTTGAGAAAAAGACACCTAAAGGGTATGCAAGACATCAGATGGAGCTACAATAGCCATTCATATCAAGACAAGTATACATTTAAAAAAAAGGGTGGAATATTTTAACCCGAGTTTAAATGTCTGTTGTAAAGCCTCTTTATCACTGTTTCATAAGGCATTAAATGATTTGCATTCAAGGAGCTTTTGCCTGCACACATGTCCATCAATGCAACCTACAGCACATCAAAAACGTGGTAGTGTTCCATATCTTGGGTTATTAAAGGCTAGAAGACATGCTGTTATACATTCGAGCAATTTAAGGATTTTTGGAGCCGAGAAGCAAGGGACATCTCCTAATACTACTGGGCAGTTAAGGATTCAGCCTTCAAGGTCAATATGGCGTATTAAACATCCAGCTCATCCAAATCTAAAGAGGACCAGGTGTCAAAGAACAAGGAGAAGCCACCATTGCATGGAAAATGGAGTTAGAGTCATAGTTAATTTAGAACTTTTTAAAATTCCAGTCAGCACTTTATTGTATTTAATAGACAGTTAAATAGCTGATAGGTGTCATTAGAGATAAGGATCAAGTTATTAAATTCCCCTCATGCTGGAGGAGGAAGCTCGAATTAGTTAGAATAAGGATTCTATATATAGCTGAAACAACAATGTAATGAGGGTTGGAAATTTTATAACAGAAGATTGTTTTGGCTTATGTAAAGACCCATTTTCAGTAATATAAGTTGTCTGTTTTTCTTCTCAGGATTCATGAAGGATTTCCATGTTCAGAATGTGTGATTTGTTCTTTCCTTAATGTCTTTTACAGTTGCATGGATGTGTAATCACTCAGAATTCACTGATTGTGCTCTGATTTCCTGTATGCATTTATGAACTGTGGTTTTATGTGAGTTGTGTTCTGAACATCTAAATGCTAAGTGCCCTGACTTCTATGAAAAGGCAGTATCACTGTTTACTGAAGTATGATTGACTCCATAGGCCCAATGGAAACTTATGTAATGTTTATCCAGCCTTCATATTTGTTAATGTTATGCCACAAGAGTTAGCCATCTTATTATTAGTCAAAATCAATAACCCTTTGAGAGAGCCCTCTCAGGCTAAGGAGGCTAAGCCTTAGTCAAAAGATTGGTTTGAAATAGTTACTTGAAGTCTTCCTGGTTTGCAGCCTTCCAGGGTCTGATTTTGAGATAACACCTATAACCAAAAAGACTGCTGAAAACAAAACATAATACCCATGGAGCTTTATAACACAACTCGTTGCAGTATTTACAATGACCTCCTAGTAAAACATGACAAACATACTGTTTAGTGGAGATTTATAACACAACTCATTATGGTATTTACAATAATAACCACATATACACACACATACATATATGCACATTTTCTCAACCAAAAAATAAAAGGATACGATGCCTGCATCTGCAACAAGGGAATCCAAAGGCTCACACCTCCACCCTCAAAGTAATACCAGGATCCACCTCCTTCCCAACAAGTTCAGAATTTACTGCCAAAGTCAAAACTACATCAATGTGTAACGCTGCAATCCTGCGCCACTTGTCCTATCATTGAACAATTACGAGCTCATTGTTCCAGGGTGCACTCACAATGTGCATCTGATTCCATCTGGAAATTGCTAATGACCAAAACAAATCCATCCTTGACCTTCCCTTCTCTGTTACATACTCCCTCGGGCAATCTAGTCACCCCTTCCATGTAGTCACTCACCTTCCAAGTTTGTCGACATCCCTTATCCCGAGAAATCCATTCCTTGGCAAAGATTCCTCACATTGGAAGGTCAAACAACCAAGGCATATACCTGCCTCAAAGCCATCATATCGGTCATAACATGCTCATGGAAATCAATGGACACTATTAGGTACTAGTGTCCCATAATGGCCCTACTCCTGAAGTGCTTTACCAACTTACTGCTACCCATTCCAATTTCTTTCACTACTGTTGCTAATTCTTGTAGTCAATTTCAACCACCCAACTAGGCATTTTCATGCTTTTCCGTGCTTCCTATACTAAGCACATAAATTCCATTATATTTTAAATGAATTGAAAGAAATTTACATCACACCTCATTGGTAACTCGTCAATAAGGTACACTTGCAATCATGTTTACTTCTTGTTACAACAAGTCAAACTAGCATCTTTGATCAAACCATCATGTCTAAACACATCACAGTAGGTTAGCTCAAAATATAACCATCATAGATCAAAATCATAAATTACATGTAACCATCATAAACTAGAGTCATAGATCACAAGTAATCATCATAGACCAGAATCATAAATCACACGGAAAATAAAAATGAAATAAAATACTGATACTTATCCTTTAATTAATCCTTAGCTTCTACCTTTGTCCTTATTATGTATTCACTCTGGATCAGTTGCCACACCCAAAAAACACGCAGTGCCTTCTCCTCAACCATGTGCATATACATGTAGTCTGCATCACACACATACAACCACACACGACATAAAACACAATGCAATATACACACCTACACCTGACATACCACACATACACTGACACCTAGTGTACAACAAAACACAATACATACTCCTACATCCGGTGTACACCAAAACAAAAATACATCCACAGACTACAACGCAATGAATACATATGTCACGATACCATGACTACACAATGCACATACATGCCTGCAACCCAACATGTATGAAATGCACACAATACCACACGTACACTAGTACCATATGTACAACATGTACACAGTACCACTTGTACACAACACCACCCGCAGGACGTGCACATCATCACATGTAAAATGACACCACCTGCACAATGTGTATATAATGCCACATGTACACTACACCACCTGTACAACATGTGCATAATACCACATGTACACAATACCACGTGCATGACATGTACACGACACCACATGTATACAACACCCAATGCACAACATGTACACAACACAACCTACACACAATGCCACATGTACAACATGTACATAGCACCACATGCACACAAAACCACTTGTACAATCATGCACACAACATCATATGTATATAACACCACATGTATAACATGCTTACAACACCACATGTACATAGCATTGCATAACCATCAGGTACTTAACATCATATGTACACAACACTGCATATCCAACATGCGCACAACACCATATGCACACAATGCCACATATCCATCATGCGCACAATACAATATGTAGACATCACAACATATTCAACATGTACATAGCACCATCTATACCTAGCACTGCATATGTGATATTCACACAACACTATCTATACCACCTTGTACATAACATTGCATAAACAACATGTACACACACAATATATACACGACACCGCATGCACACAACTTCACAAATGAAACATGTACAACATATGCAACATATGCACAACAGTGGCACTGCACATCCAAAACCACACTACCTATACCAGACAACCTTTCTTCTAGTGTCTCTATGCCATTCATGTTTATCTTAGCATGCTACAAATCACATTGTTTTCATTTCGTTGATGTATCTCTCAATGTTAGCCTATCCATAACATAAACATAGACATAGTATAATCACATAATACCAATTCATATCCACATGATACTAACCTTAGATATCTGTTAGGCTACTCTTCCCAATCGATTCCTCATGAACCAGGAACCTCTTCATGTCATTCACCTGCATAAGCAGTCATTCCTCCACGAGAATTATCCCTGACAACCCTGTCATATAATGACATAGATACATAGATACATACACATATGCATATAAACATTAAAATTAAACAATCATGATCCATGATGACTCTATCAAACATGACACACATACATACATACATGTATACATATATAAACACCAGCATAATCATGATCATAACCTAATTACCGGATAGCATAAGGTCAAGGTTAAGAGAACTCCCTTTATCTGTACACACCATGCAAAACATTGAGAACAATCGTTCCCAACATAGCCAATGAATATGATGTCTCAGATCCATTTACTTCACCCTTCATGTTACCTTTCTCATGACTGTCCTATCACCATCTATTTACCTCGATGGACCCAACCAATCCAACTAGTTGGCATATGATTTCCCTCAGTTTTCCTTATACATGTACTGAGCTTCATCTTCTCGAGCTCCATTAACTTTCCTCTGTCTCAACCAATTCCCAAGACTCTCAAAACATAAAAGGCAATACCAAGAAGCAAGCAAGAGAAAACAATGGAAACCAATAACAATACGACACCGTAAACAAAGTGGTATGGCCATACACAAGACAAAGCACAAAAAATCACAAAATACCAAAAGCATAAGATTAAAATAAACACAATGAATCAATCCCCATGGTTCCCAAAGCCTCCAATGGAAAGATCAACTCGAGCATTCTTTAAGATTTCATGGCAATCTATTTTTCCATGCAATCCCCTGCATCATACTGCCATACACATATAAATGTCAGTCATAAATTAACATAAAAATACACTAGTTACCTTATCTTGTTGTGCCAAGCACGCTTCCTTGTAACTAAACACATATGTGCCATGACATATCTAGCTATAACAAGACACCAATTGCTATAGCTATCAAATACATGTCCATGAACATAGCACATCCACATAATTTCATACAAATTAGGGCTAAGAAGACTTTTTGTATGCAAAGAAATCATTCATTTGGAATTAGGTTTTCCAAATATGGCCAAAGGAATTCTTACCCAATTCCTTTCTTTTACCATTTACCTTGCTGCAATTAAGTCTTATTATGTGATATCACATCATCCAACTGTTAGTTATATAAACAAATCAATTGTTACCTTGTCATGTTAATACCAAGCAACTGCTCACAGATGTCAACCACATGTTCCAAATATCAAGATAATCATATCTATCAATTTGAAATCAACCTTTACCAAGACTAACAATCATTTCATAATCCATTGTCAACTCATAGCCATTAGACATAATGCTACAATTGTCACCTACTACACTCAAGTACATATCAATTGTCTTCACACATATGTGTTAGTACAATCATCTTAAAACAATATCATTTATTAATCCAAACACATTCTCATATTATGTAGTTCATCAAACATCCAACCAACTTGCAAACATACCATGTTAAATTAATAAACTAAACAACATAATCAAACAATCAAGCACCAAATATACGAAATAAGAAATCTCATACCTTAATGTATCTTAGGGGAGGCTATCTTGTATGCACAATCAATCTAGGTAGCATCATATAACTTCACGACATATCAACTCAAACATAAATAATTTCATTATATCCATAATAGTACTTAACTAACATGTTTGCATCATAAACTCATAAACAATTATCATTCATACATAATAATCACATATACACAGTCAATCTAGATTAGTATGAAATAATATCACAACATATTAGTTCATACATGAATGTCATAGGGCCTAGCCATTTGCATATACCAAATCAAATTAGTAAGATACATATAACATCAATATCTTAATGTAATAACTCTAATCATCAAGATACTAGCATATAACAACAACAAGCTATATATCAGGCTCATCAATAACATATAACCTAATCATCAAGCTAACTATCATATAACAACAACAAGTTAACCTATAATATACTCATCAACAAGATATTAAATAATCATCAATTTATTTAACCTAAAACAACAATAGAAATGCATACCCCCACAGGTTATTATCATTCATGACTATCTGACACATGTGCATATGACTACACTAATCAACTAGCATTTATCATACATGTAACCATAATAATAATAAAATTACAAGTATATAAGTAACCCTATTTCTTACAACAACCATTAACCACATACCTACATGCCCACCATACAAACCTGTATGGCGATCTACTCTTACCCCAAAGTTTAGTGTTGTAATCTCATTCTGATGATCTGCATCTCCTACTCTATCTCAGCCAACACATTAGCCTCAAAACATACCAATATCATCATGATGACTTAATTGCATGCAATGATCTTACACACAACAACCTTCATTATGAAAATGCATGCATAACAACATATAAACACCAACATGAATAACAAATGCATAAATAATTGACATGCATTCATGACAAACACATCCCAACAACAACATCATCAACTTCCACATGGTGACATCACTACAACCATGATCAACACCATGCAAATGAAACAAGCACATGGATTACAAGCATAAGAAACACATATGCAACTGACATGAATGCATGACCAACACATGACCCATCCAATCTAAGGGTTGAACCATGCTCTGATACCACTCTGTAACACCCTCCTCCCACATCTACCCAAGTAATCGGCCAATGGGGGTAAACATCTAATGAGAGGTTACTATGAAAAGATTCAACCTCCTAAGTGACCTTAAGAGAGTGGAATTAATGGAAACACATCAAACACACCTCCCACATCAACAACAACACTCAGGAGCCACCCCAACCACACAGGTATCATGCCCTTGGGTCCCATGAATTTTTTAAGATATAAAACCTTTGGACACTCCCATGCTATGGGCATGCCAACATCCAGAGAGATATGGGCACTCCCACAAGGCTGCATGTATGCGTCCAAGGACTATTTCCATTAGAATTGTGCCAAAGTTTGTGGGATTTAAGGCACTTTTCAAGCCCATAATTCCGACCACTTCCCAAAACTTTTTGTAACTTATGGAATCCATCAAACACATGATGACAAGACTAATAAACCAAAAACTAACTCTAGGACTAGGCCTGACCATCCCTAACTAGGACTGAAATTCTGTCAAACACTTTGCATGAATGAAATCCACAGGTTTAAATAATAGATCTGAACATAGGGATCTCATACTAATATGAGAATCACTAAGAAGCACTGTTCCCTTATATCATTTGTTGCATTATCATCTATTAGTTCATAGATACATTTTCCATTAATTACAAGTAAAAACATGATGAGATCCATACATATCCACCGTCATAAAATATATACATAACCAACATAATAACAATAGAAATACCAAGGAAATCACAACCATATGATCCACATATAAACCAATACATTTTTACATAGGAAATCAAAGAGATAAACTCTTATTAATGAATTAAAAATCCAACCAGGGATGGGACTACCACGTTCCACCTGACCATAGAATGGTTGATCCAAATCTCTTTTTAGTCATTCACCCCTGTGCCATATTCCAAGCACGAATGTGGGACTCAAACCAGAAGAACTAACCAGGGCATCCTGAGGCTAAACCACCTCATCCTCATCAATAGAAACTAGGATTTACCATAATGCATCACGTATCACTAGGCCAACACAATGAACATGTAATAACAGTCTTTACCATGATTTCCACTAGATCACTAGGCCAAACAAGCATGGATGCCACTGAAATTCTACACCTATACCTCTGATTTGCAGGACCTCCTTTATTCCATGACCTTTGACATTGCGATCATCGATGTGTGGGACCTTTGATATTGCGATCAACATTATGCCATGCTACTTGATCCTCTGATTTCCGATTTGCGACATCTCCCAGACCTCCGATATGCTCTTCTCCTTTATTTCAAAGGTAACACAACCCTTAAACTTCAACAGACCATACCTTTTGATCTAGAAGTTCATTCTTGGACTTCCACATACCATTGGAAAGCTTATTCTGAGCACTATCCAATGGAGAGGGTCCAATTTAGACTTTGAGTCTTTCTATGGCTTGGAATATGACCACAATATTCTCTAGTATTTTTCACTTTGGGCAGCTGCAAACACATTTTGCAGTAGGTGACAACATTGGCTCCAACTAGGTACATTTCCTTGTTGGCAAGGTGTCGAGAACCTGCAAACCAGTAGCCTTCACCATTGGGCATAGATTAAAAAATATAATGAATCTATAAAACCAAAAAATCTCCATGGAACTTTATTTTCTAGGAGTCCTTTCCTCATAAAACTAAAATGCATAAATATAAATCCTAACAACTGGAAATTAAATACTCTGCTAGTGAGCTTATTTATGTACAACTCCTACTTATGCACAGGGCTCAATTCACCCAAGTGAGGTCCACCTTCCAATGATACCAACCCAACATCAGAGTACTAGAAATTATTCCATTGTTTTCTTGGGACTCAACAACTAAAACAGGCATACACCACTGCCCCCAACTAAATATTTGAGGCTCAGTTCTTTTGATCTCCTCCATGAAACTACTAATTTGGATGTGTTCTTGAAAATCAATGACTAAAATAGGCATGCACCATGAAAAATATTCAAACAAAAAACTTGATACATACCCTAGGAACAATATTTGTTTCTTACCAAGGAATGTTTTCATGTAGTCAGCTACTCGGTCATAGAACTGACGAGATAAAATTACAGCTGCCTCATTTGATTGAAAATTTGGTGATCAATATCTTCTTGGTTAGGGAAACCACTGACACTACTTGAATCTTTTTCTTTTTCACTGATGAGTTGGGAGGGGGAGGGTGGCTTCTCCTCTTTGAGGACTTCGGGATTGAAGCAGTTTGGATCTAAAGGACCCTTTCCTTTGTCAGTTGGCCTAAGAGGCTCTTGGGAGGAAGTACCTTCATTTTGGTCATTTCCTCTCGATCTCTTTCTAAATGACAGAAGATCATATTTCTTGTGTAGTCGAGCCATCATGAAATCAATGAACTTCTTGTAGCAATCATCAATCTCATAATCATTTAGCATTATATCAATATCATCCTCCTCTTCTTCATGCATTTTTATTTCTTGTTCTTCATTAGAGAAAGAGGAATATGGGTTCCCCTGAGCTTCATCGGCATATAGTATCTACTCCTCCGAATCATCTTCTATGTATAATGGAGGATAGATGTGGTCTTGTTGTTCTTTCTTCTCCCGTTGCAATATCTATGGGGTAGGTCTTCTGTATTGGGGATTTAAACTTGGATTAGCATCCCAAAAGTTCTGCCATTTATACTTTCTAAATCTAGTTTTTCTACTCTATAAAAGGAGTTCTTTATTGACATTTCCATCTCTTCTATCGTCTCTTCCATGTCTTGACAGTGGAGTTGCCAGGGTGTTTACAAATAAGATTCAGACAATGAGTCGCCAAGGTGTTTAAAAATGAGATTCTAATAGTGGAGTCGCAGGGTGTTTAACATAAGATTGTAATAATGGAGTTGCCAAGGTGAGAGATATTTGACCCACACTTCCCTTGCTCACCTAACAGAGGGAATGTAAAAATTTTTATTACCTAGGGAAAGATATTTTGATTCGTTCCTTGACAACGACACCAGAAAGATGTTTTTGATTTTTCTGGCACCTGCAATACAAGTGCTTCATGCGATACAAAATATTCCTAGAGACAACCTCTAGGTTCATTGTAGACCAGTGCCTAGGACATCTTAAGAGAGGAGTGATTTTGAATATAATCAGTGGGGATTTCTATTGCACTCCAATTGTCATGTAGTTTGAAAAATATAATGAAGGGGGGCTTGATTCAATGATCCTTCATCAAGGTAAACTAAGGAAAATATATGGATCTAAATACATAGGGGATAAATCAGGCTAATATCAAAGAGAAATGTCTGGTTCTGGTGGATGAGACACAACAATACATAGTTTAATATTGGAGTTGTAGTAAAAGTGAAGAGGAGGAAAGAGAGAAGGGAATTCGATGCATAGGGATGGAAATAATATGGAATCCTAAGCAATAATGTTTCTACAGAAGCATGGAAGACTGAAGAGGTGCAATGGTGGAAATAATGGAGAGCTAATTAAGGTCCCCAACTATATGCATCATGGATGCATTTATCACCAAATAGTAATTAGTAAATTTGTGCACATTACAGGTACTACGAGCTATCAAATAACACAAGTAAATATGTAACTACGCAGGTACTTCTCACTACTTAGCAGCAAACATACAACCATGAATAAGAGTGAAATCAACAATTTCATTACACTTTTTCATAGGGAGAAAGAACATACATGAAGCGTTAAACATACCGCACATTTCTTTGATTGGAATCATGAACATTAATCCTCAAAATGATTTCAATTCACCAGTAAATTACATTTAGAAATACATAGCTCAAGTCCCTGATGAATAGGCAAATAAAACCAAAAGTGGAATCATGTAATTTGGACCCCTCCGGTGTAGAATTCTGGGACCTCTATTAAGTGTTTCTTCCCCCTATTTATAAGGATAGGGAGAGCTTTGAAAACCAATTACAAAATATCTCAGCCATAGCTCTAGCTATCTGATCGACTAGATGTCTCGACGTACAATATCTCTGATGCCCAAATGATTACAATCGGGATTTGGTTCCTTCTTTAAAATGGAAGAGATACAAAATAAATAGAAATAATTAAAAACTGAATGATGATAAGAGGAAAATATCTCCATGCCGTTCCTGTTATGGCCTCTGCTCAGGACATGTCTCTTCGTCAATAATTTGGCAAGTTCGCCTTGCTTTCCCCTTTAACCGCTTGAATTCTCCACTCTTTGGAGCTGGGAGTGATCAAATGTGGTGGCCTTCATGGTATCACAGAATCACATTTGTCGATTCATCCATCTCTTTAGACTTCCTTGTATTACACTATCAGAGCCTGATATGCCCAATAGTGTTGCCACAGTGCAATATTGGAGAAGGCCCATATTGTAAACTTCATAGTGGTGCGACATTCAAATCTATCGATTTCCGATCTCTGATATGACAAGCCCCTTCTGCTTGGCCCCTCCCGCATTTCTAACCATACGACCGAGGGTTGTGAATTGGTGCTTAGCCTTAAGGTGCTAGTGCATTTTTTTATGGATCAGGGGCTATTTTTCCTATGTAAATAGTTTAGCACCCTTGGTCCTTTAATTTTTTCTAGACCATGTGCTAGCACAAAGTTTAAGCCCCCTTATCGGCGGTTTCCAAATGTCCACTACTGCAAAGTACTGATACCCATCAACCTCTGATTTGCGATCTCTAATGTGATGTCATCCTTTCCACGTGGCACTTCCTGAGTGATAACACGTGTCACACAGATATGCCTCAATAAGCCCCCTCAAAATGCCAAATCTGCATGACATATGTCCATTTGTACTTCCACATCATGCTAGTGTCAACTGCCCCGTGTCCTTATCAGAACCAATCATATGTCACCATGTGTCATTATGTAAGCCAGTCCCGTGCCGCCACGTGCCCTACTGAAGGAGAGAGAAAAGGACCTGCCTGCCTTTGGTTTTGTGATGAAATCTTTTTTTAACTTGTTTCGGTGTTCCCAGTGGTTTAACACGTAATTGGCACTTTACCATTTCACAACTTTTTAAAAGTTGACATGTCTAGAATCGCTGATCACCGATTATCGATATGATTAACTGCTGGGACCTCCGATTGTGATCATCAATATGCCGTATTGCTCTAATGTGTGATTTCTGATATGCGGTACCTCTGGTGTGCAGGACCTCCAATTTGTGGGACCTACGATATTCCATGACCTCCGATATTGTGATTTTCGATGTGTCGGGACCTTCGATATTGCAATCGCCAATATGCAATGCTGCTTGATCCTCTGATTTGCAATTTGCGACATCTCCTAGACCTCCGATATGCTCTTCTCCTTCATTTCAAAGGAAACAAAACATTTAAACTTCAACATGCCATATCCTCTGATCTAGAGGTCCATTCTTGGGCTTCCACATACCATTGGAAAGCTTATTCCAAGCACTATCCAATGGAGAGGGTCTAATTTAGAATTTGAATCTTTTTGTGGCTTGGAATATGACTGCAAATGTCTCTGTTCTTTTTCACTTTGGGCAGCTGCAAACACATTTTGCAGTACGTGACAACACATCCAACCAACTTGCAGACATACCATGTTAAATTGATCAACTAGACGACATAATCAAATAGTCAAGCACAAAATATACGACATAATCAAACTCCTACCTTAATATATCTCATGGGATGCTATCTTGTCTACATTATCAATCTAGATTAGCATCATATAACTTTACGACATTTAAACTCAAACATTAATAAGGTCATGATATCCATAATTGTCCCTAACTAACATGTTCACATCATAAATTCATAAACAATTATCATTCATACATAATAATCACATCTGCATAGTTAGTCTAGATTAGTATGACATAATATCACAAAATTTTAATTCATACCTGAATTTCATAACCCTAACCATTTGCATAGACCAAATCAAATAAGTATGATACATATAACATCAAGATCTTAATGTAATAACCCTAATCATCAAGTTACTAGCATATAACAACAACAAGCTATATATCATGCTCATCAACAACATATAAATTAATCATTAAGCTAACTATCATATAACAACAACAAGTTAACCTATAACATACTCATCAACAACATATAACATAATCTTCAAGTTATCTAAGCTAAAACAACAATAGAAATACATACCACCAAAGGTTACTATCATTCATGACCATCCGACACATGTGCATATGAATACACTAATCAACTAGCATTTATCATACATGTAACCATAACAATAATAAAATGACAAGTATATAAGTAACCCTAATTCTTATAACAACCATTAACCACATCCTTGCATGCCCATCATACAAACTTGTATGATGATATTCTCTTACCCTGAAGTTTAGTCTTGTAATCTCATTATGATGATCTGCATCTCTTTCTCTATCTCAACCAACACATTGCCCTCATAACATACCAATATCATCATGATGACCTAATTCATACAATGATCTTACGCACAACAATCTTCAGCATGAAATAGCATGCATAACAACATATAGACATCGCCATGCATAACAAATGCATATACAACTAACATGCATTCCATCACCAACTTCCACATGGTGACATCACTACAACCATGATCAAAACCATGCAAATGCAACAAGCACATGAACTACAAGCATAAGGAACACATATACAACCTGCATGAATGCATGACCAACACACCGCCCATCCAGTCTGAGGGGTGAACCATGCTTTGATACCACTCTATAACACCCTCCTCCCACATCTACCCAAGTAACTTTCCAACTGGGGTAAACATGTGATGAGAGACTACTATGATATGATTCAACCTCCTAGATGACCTTAAGGAAGTGTAATTGATGGAAACATATCAAACATACCTCCCACGTCAACAACACTCCTCCCATGAGCCACCCCAATGACACAGGTATCATGCCCTTGGGTCCCAATGAGATTTCAAGCTATAAAACCTCTGGACGCTCCCATACTATGGTCACACTAGCATCTAGAGAACTCTGGACGCTCCCACAAGCCTGCATGCCTGTGTCCAGTGACTATTTCTAGTAGACTTGTGCCAGAGTTGGCGAGATTTAAGGCACTTTTCAAGCTTATAATTCTGGTCACGTCCCACAACTTGCTGTAACTTTCAGAATCCATTAAACACACTATGAGAAGACTAACAAACCAAAAAATAACTCCAGGACTTGCCCTGAACATCCTCAACTAGGATTGACATTCTGTCAAACACTTGGCATGAATGAAATCTACAGGTTTAAATAACGTATCTGAACATAGGGGTCTCATACTTATCTGAGAATTGCTACAACGCATTGTTCCCTTATATCATTAGTTGAATTATCATCTATTAGGTCATAGATACATTTTTCATTCATTTACAAGTAAAAACATGATGAGAGCCATCCATAGCCACCGTCATAAAATATATACATAACCAGCATAATAGTAATAGAAATACCAAGGAAATCTTAGCCATATGATCCAAATATAAAACAATACATTTTTACGTAAGAATTCAAGGAGAGAACCTATTATTAATGAATGCAAAATCCAACCCGAGATGGGACTACCACGTTCCACCCGACCATATAATGGTTGAGCCAAATCTCTTTTCATCCATTCACCCCTGTGCCATATTCCAAGCATGAATGTGGGACTCAAACCAACCAGGGCATCCCGAGGCTAAACCACCTCACCCTTATCAATAGAAACCATGTTTTACTATAATCCATCCCGAATCACTGGGCCAACACAATGAACATGTAATAACAAGCTTTACCATGATCTCCACTAGATCACTAAGCTAAACAAGCATGGATGCCACTGGATTTATCCACCTACACCTTGAGGAATTTTCTTGTCTCCTAGTCTCATTAGGCCCTAAACTGAGACTCACTCTCCAAGATTTAACACATATGCCAACCCAGGATTAATAGGCCCAACGAAGAGCAATCCATCTCTTGGATTTACTGTATATACCGCCAATTACCAAGAAGGATTCCTAGGCTCACCGAGGCACATAATCCTGACTTTACTGCAACCCACAATCTGGTCTAGGGGTTACTAGGCTAGCGACTTTATCGCAATCCACAATCTGGTTCAGAGACCACTAGATCATGTGTTCTATCATTTAGAGATCTACCTCACTTAGCTTCAAATCCATCTGGCAATCCAACTCAACCAAAACATGAGAACCCCATCACACCATGGTTATCCAGAAATGGAAAAGATAGGATGAAAACACTATCACACCTGGAAAAACCCATACCATAATAGCAAAAGAACCACATGAAATACCATGCATGCAAAATCTAGTAAGGAAAACACACATGCAAATTGATACCTGCAAAGAATCCCGATGTAGTTTCTTGATCCTACTCTTCCTTTCTTGCTCCTTCCTTACTCTTGCCTTCTTTTGCTTTCTTGATCCAATTCAAAACCTGAGGAAAAGCTTGCCAACTGATCCTCAGAATCCTTTTTATTAATGAGGCCTCTATTTTATTCAATTTCCATTATTTTCCTTCAATTTCCTCCTCACATGCAACATGTGACCTTTCATCTTCTTTTCCTCCTAATTTCCTTTATTTTTATAAATAAATGTGCCAAAAATCCCATTTTGCTTTTCCAAATCCTTTAGCCATTGCCTTTGCCAATTTCCTTAACCATAATAAGCAAATAAACACCGACACTCCCTTTGCCAATTTCCTTAGCCATAATAACCTTTGTGGGACAAGGGACCCAAATCCACACAACCATTTGAATGCTAAGTCTATGAAGGCATACATACTCTACCCCCCTGTGGTTTTGAACATGTGACCTCTTATGAAAAAACACACGCTCTTAACCATTAGGCCCACTAAATTTATATATTAATAAAAAAGCATATTAAAGTGATATCAGTTCTCATTTTCATGTCATCCTGAGAGAGGTTTAGAAGTGGAAGATCTATTTCTATTCCCGGAATGTGAAATTCTAACCAGATTAAAACCCTAGGCAAGTCTTTCAATTGACATGTGAAAAATTGAAATTTCGTTTTTAGAAGAGTCGTTAGTAGTGTATCTGACAAGGGACCAATTATCTTTTCTCAAATTTGAATTGAAGTGGTGGAGGGTCCGAATCAAAGCATAAGACCAGATCCAATCTTCTATCAAGGCCACTCATTATTATAATTGTTGGATCGAGCCCCTATCCACATCGAGAGAGAAATAGGAAATGTGCCAGTTTGATCCGGGATGAATTCATTAGCGCCACGAGAAATATCAACAATTCATAAGTGACTCTTAGCAGGCCAGGAAATCAATCTGAGGCACGTATCCATCATAGTGGGTTAGCAAATAAAATTTCTTGCAAATCCAAAATTGTTAATTCATAAGGGTTGAGTTTGAAGGTTTTCACTGAGTCTGAGCTAGCTTTCTTTCCTAGCCCAAAATTAATTGTTTACTGGGGTCACATGCATTGAGAATTTCCATTTGCAAGAAGGTCAAGTAAGACTTTTCATTTCTGGACTGCATTAGTAGTTGAGTTCAAGGTTGTGTTTGTATGGCAACAACCTAGATCGTTTATGCTTGTCAGGGATGAATTTCTCAAGATGTTGAGTGAGTGTCTTAAGTGGCCGCATCATCTTATTTATCGAAATTCATTGTCATACTAGAGGGTTGAATTAAAGAAAATGGTGAGTCCTTCCTGTAGCAGTGAATTGGGAGACAAATTGGCAAATTTATTTGTCTAAAATTGGAGTTCCATTGCAAACAAATTCATGAGGGAAACCATTTCAATTGTGAGAGGGCCGACTTAGTCATTCAGAGCCCAAGTGCATATTGAGCTAAAGCCAAGTTCGTGGATAGATTTCTAGTTTGGCCTAATTTCCCATCTTCCAAATCCACATAAGCTTGAAGTCACAATAGTGAAATCATGTGTGAGTTGATTTCATCATCAAGCAAGGACCTGGAGTTGAAAAAAACATAGGACTGAATCTCCTCCATTTTTGAGGTTGGGCGTGATTAATTTGGGTAGGTTCTTTCCCATAGAGGATTGAGTTCATTCTCATTGAAATGGGTTTGAGCTTTGAAAAGGGAGACAAATCTAGTTTCTTCTGAGTTATATTTGCGAAACCAGACTCTTTGCAGGTGCTGTGAAGTTTCGAAAAAGTAGAAAGCAATGGTTAATCCATTGGATCTGGTCATGATGGTTGGATCGATTAGATTCATACAAAGTTAGGTGAATTTATCTGGTCTTAAGGTTGATTTAGTCTCCAAATTGTATGAACACAGTAAATGTTGATGTGATTGTTGATTTGATCTTAGCGTGCTTCTTGGCCCAATTTGGTGTTTGTTTGACGTGTTTAAATTGTCATGGACATGGATTGAAAGTCGATTTAGAGAGTATGCGATCTAACTTCTTGTGGATAAGAGAAATTGGAAGTTGAACATGAAATTTGAATGTTTATGTCTATGTGTCAATAATAAAATGCCTAATGCGTATCACACTGATGCGTAGAAATCAAAATTGTGATTGAGACCTGAATGAAGTGCACACTAGTAACATTGAGTCAATATGAATGGTGACCAATGCGTATGGTAAAAGGGAGAGGATCCCATAAAAAATCATGTAGCATAATTAACGAATTTAGTGTTGGTTGATGCGATGAGCCTCATATGGAATGTGATGGGTATGGTTTAGCAGCGCTGGTGGATTTGTGAAAAATTGGTCGTGGTCTAAACATGTATTGACAAAACATGAGAATTGATAGCCTGTGTGTAGCTACTGTTATATGGAGTTCAATGGTAGATTTTTGTGGCTATATTCGTCTTGAATATAGTCTTGTTTGTCTGGTTGTGTTGTAGGGATTATGTAGCTATATATTTTGTATTTTTTTGGTTTCCTGTGGTTTTTTAAAGGGTTGATCATATAAATGTATATACACTTGTGTAGTGAGAGTATGAGTAATTTTTTGTGATTGGAGGTAGGGGACTGCTAGGTCATTGTTGTAGTTGTGGTGTAATATCTTGATCTTAGCTGTGGTGTACTATCTTGATCCTAGCTATAGTAGGGTTAAGCATGTTGACCTGTAGGTTGTTTCTATGCATGAGTTCATTGTTGCTAGTCTAAATGAGTTGAGTCAAAGTATTGGATAGTGTTTAATGCAATGTATATCTGCCATTGATGTATTGATTGAGGTTGAGAGTGAGTTTTATGCTAAGTGAATAACGTATATGTTGTTGCTATCTATTGTTGGTGTTTTTGTATGGATAAGCTAGATTATGTGAGTATGAATGCTAGGGTTTGATGCATATGTTGTGGAAGATCGAAGTATAGGCCAAGCTTGTTTTCTTGCTAGGTCGAGTTTATTACCAGGACTTTTCAATGGTTGTTGAAAATTTTCTCATGAGCGATAGATGGAAAATGACCTTGGAAGACCTCACAAATTCCATGAACAACTTAGAGAAGACAACAATAGTTATGTACATTAATTGGTTCTTTAGAATGCAATGCTTTTGTAGACCAGAGAAAAAGGCAGAATAATAGACCCTTCTGAAGAGGATTCCATGTTATTCTATTGTTGGAGGACCTGAGGGATATGAATAAAGAACATGAAATAAGAAATGGGCTCTTTGCACTTGGGTTGGACTTGAATATCATGAAGATTACAGTTAAGGCCCTTTTCAAATTTTAAGAATTAGACTCTTTTTTCCAAGGTGAACCAATCGTATTAAAGGAGTTTAATTGGGACCTAAAACCATCAATGCTTTCCTTTGATACAACACAATTTCTTGGAGCAGCCTTGTGGAGGGGTAAGACTTAAAGTTTCCTCCTATCTTAGTGAGATAGTAAGGTTAAATTCACCTATACCTCCTTACAATGATGACATTATGGCGAAAGTTTTACAGTTGATAGTTGAAATCTTTCAGGGGTTGGATTACAACATGGGTCCTACCTTGGGAAAGAGACTTAAGATTTTGGAAATCATGGCCAGATCCAAAGAATATACTATCATGCTTGATATAGATTGCAATGATTTGATTCTTCAAATGTTCCAATGCTTCTTCAGCAACATTAAGGAACATTATCCAAGCAGTGTCAAAACAACCATGCAGACTATTTTGTCTTCAGTTATGGCTGACTATGATGCCATTTCTAAGCAGCTGCAATCCAAGTTGTTGTCCATTTGGAGAAGGTGAAATATTGTCTCACTTGCTTCTTATGAACTAGAAGAAAGGTGTGGAGCGATAAAAAGGGTCTTTTTAACACCTAATTACCTCACATTAATTGTCAACCCAGGGACGACTTTTTATTTCAAGAGTGTACTCTGTCTGAGGCGGCTATTTACTCAAGAGCAATGTTTTGCAGTATAGTGCTTAAAACCCACAAGTAAATAAATGCTTGAAACAAAATCTAATTGGAACAGCAAGAAACGAAGATGTTCTAAATTAAAATCATTCATTCAATCAATCATCAATCGAGGATATAGTAGCAATAACTCTTTCCTCTAGAAATTGATGCAAAAGGAATTAGAGTATGGATCATGGATCTGGGAGCATAATAGCGTCTGCTGTGTCTCACAACAGCCTCGATCCTCCTCCCACACCAAACCAATGAATGCAAGTAAAAAGGAAATGACAAAAAGTAGCATGAAATGAAATGGACAACAGTAAAATGAAACAGCAAGAAAGAAACTAAATCTCGCGAGTTCAACACTCTCATTCCGCAATCAAATAACAATCGGCAAAAGCAATTCCAATGATCTTTACTTTACAAGAAGATATTTACAAATGAATTATGGAACAACAGTTCATTATAAAACAGGAACGTCAATCATATATACATTCAACACACTAAGATAGTAATCTGAGATGATAACTATGTTTCCAAATAAAACATTATTTCCGGATTCCAATAATCATAACTTCAAATAAATCTCATGATGGTAATGTTCAATACAAAAGCTCTGTAACAGAAATACCCAATTCAGACTGATGCCATGCAATCAATTCTGGAAAAGATTCAATAATATAATGCAGAATCGCCACAAGGATTTCAGAAAGAAACATTAATGAATTAATGATAACATAGCATTCATGCATCAGATTACTAAACAATACAGATAAGAAAACCACGCATAAGACAAAGGAATATACTATACAGTAGAGGCAGCAGCGTACTCCACCAGAGGCTAGGCCCTTAGCCGCCAGCGGATGCTGCGGGGTCACTTCAGAATGAGAAGAGTGAACAGCACTTCCAAATCATTTATTAATCAGCCAATTGTGGAATCATTACAATAGCAAAGCTTAAGAATTACAGCATGAATAATCCATCATTGTTGTCCAACATTTCTCATTCCCCAAATCCGTCATCACGTCTCACTCAAATCATCATCCCTCTCTGATCTCTGTTTTCATTTAAATAGAGAGAGATCAGAGAGAAGTTACAACAAGGATAAGTACAACATAATTCCTATTACAAAATTGGTTTGCCTCTAACCATTTGATCAACAAGAACAAGGCGAATTTGGCTTTGCAGCTGAGATTTGGAGGACGGCCGCAACTGCAAGTCAGAGAAAATCGTGCTCAAAGAACCCTGCGTTTCTCCCTGTACAGGCCGAATTTGGGAAAACTGTTCTACATGAAGATAATTGGGCCCGTTCTGGACAAAACCCATGTTCCGGATTTTCCAAATTCGTCTTCATTTGCTCAGAATCGTAATCGCAAAACTGTCACTCCTTAAACCAGCGAATTTCTGAGTTCGCTGATTTGAAAATCAAATCTTCAATCTGGAAGTTACTTTGGAGGCTAAAAATGGTAAATAAGGTTACAACCAATTTATTAGAACTATCATTGGTAAAATAGGGCATAATAATCAATTTATTAGAAATAAAGGAGAATAAATAATATTCATCCATGAGAGCATAAATCATTTATAAAATGGATTTAAATGATAAATTATAATAAATGACATGATGAAGAATGGTGGAAATGGGTGGAATAAACGTTCACAAGTGACAATAATCATGGCATATTAACGACTCCACAAAAGGTTGGTTGAGTAGAACATGAGGCTGTTCAAAATGTATTTGACTAAGGAAGAATCGATGAGGATGCAAGTTACAAGAAAGGGGAAAATTTGTTCATTTGACCACTTGAGTAGTGTTGGTAAAAACAAGGATGCTTCTTGTACAAAGGTTCAAACAAGAGGGAAGAATGAATTAAGGAGGAAAAATATTTTCTTCAGTGGCAAGGGAGCTTGGAAGCCTAATCACCCATGCTCAGGTAAAATGGTAAAGATGACAAGGGTAGAAAAAGAGGGGATTCCCTTTGATAATTCTAATGAGAATGAGATGGGTTCTTCTACTATAGTTGAGTCCATTTATTTTCACGAGAATACCCTTGAAGGGCATGAGAAATCATGTGAATATGTCGACAACAGTTCACTTATGAACCGATGTTTGATGGTTGAAAATGGTCAGCGTAGGGAGGAAATAAATTAAACTCCTAGTAAGCAGCAACTTGTTACCATGTGTGAATAAGGCCAAGGAGAAGAGCACTCAAAGATGCATGAACATGATGGGGAGTATAATATACATAGTATGAATTATGAGTCATCTCTGTAGAGCTCATTGAAGGCTTAAGTTGGAGCCATCGTCGAGGGAGTTAAGCATCCATATTTGGGGCCAACCATTGATGAGTTGTGTGTTCTATGTCAGTGACCAAGTTGTCTAGTATTGGTCGACAACTAAGGTTCCTAACTAGGCAATCAAGGGAACATATTCTGGATTTTCACCACATCCTTCTTCAAGGGTACATAGATAGGACTTGCAACACTATTGAACAACCTTTGTATATTGGAGAGAGAGGGATATATTTTCCTAGATGGATCTTATGGTTTGACTAGTTGTAGAGAAACATGAGTTGAGCATGGTGCAACATTGGCATTGTGGACTTGTTCCATGTACAATTGTCCATGCACTCGATCCTTCCCATGGGATGGATTGGTGATAGATTAGGAGTTGGTATTATATTATTGGGGTGATTCTTGGGAAGATATTATTATTCAGGGGAATAACACAACAAGATCCTTTAGACATGAGGTATATGAGATGCTCGATTTGGAAATGGGAACCAGGTGGACCTATTGGTGGCACTATGAGTCAGAGTTTTGTTTCGGATCCCAACATCGAGAGATCCATTCATGATTAGATGGAACGGCATGATGTGACACAATGGTTCATATGGGATCAATGTATTGGTGTATAGATGCCTTTACAATTGATATATGTGAATTGTTTTAGGGAATGAAATATCAAGGCAGGGGGACTTGTAATATCCCCATTTTTGGTTTCCCTTATGGTGCGTTTAGGGTGGATTTCAAAAGTTTGTGTTAGCCAGGTCACAAGAGAAAGATTACATCATTGATGGGATCAGAGGATTTTGGAGGAGTTTTATGGGATCTAATGGCGTTCTCCTACTATATTTCATCAAGGTCAGTTCTACACAATTCATTCGTAGTTCTATTACAATATGGTGATTCCCATAAAACGAGGTTATTATCAAGCATATTTTAATTAAATATGATAAAGGTGTTATTTGGAGTGGATTATTTGCAGAAACACCTTAGTGTAATAGCTCATTAGAACCAGGAAGAAGAGATCTATAGGATGGTGTTAGGTAAAATTGACTCGGGTTTAGAGTCAAGGTTGACAAGATTAAACAGTAGTGGCTTTTGGGCACATGGTATAGTGTACCCATGGTATTACTTCCCATGGTATTGCATGTAATGGAGCCTATAAAAGGCTGAGAGGACTTCATTGTAATGTAGGCCAGGGATGTGAGTGGTAAAGGCTCACTTGGCTAGGTTGTCTAGGGTTTTGGCAAAGGCTAATGAAATTTCGCTGGGTTGGGTTTTTCCTTGGATTTGGGGTTTTCTTGGATAAACATTTTTTTTTTTTTTTTTTTTTATGGTTTATGATTGTTGTTGTTTATTGTTCCTCTTGGTAAATATCGCTAAATAATTTATCTCTTTGTGGTAAATTCTTAACAATCAGTATCAGAGCCATTTTGGCTTTAAATGGATATTTCTATTTCCAAGGGTTTATATTGATCGGTAGATAATGAGATAACTGAGTTTTCTTGCATATATGGAGATTTGGATCAAAAGCCATAGCTTGTGAATCAAGATGCAGCCAAACCCTAGCAGGGTTGTATTATTCTTTCAGTTTGGTGTGGGTTAGATCAGATCAGTTTCAAGAAGTAGTGCAAATATGATAGGTTATTCTACAACACTGGGATTTAATTGTGTTCATTATAGTTGTTGTGTTTCAGATACCTTGTTTGCGATGTATGGTGATGAGTTATTGAGCATTAATCCTTAGGGGATCATGGTAGAACCAATGCTAATGGTTGTGAAAGTGACACAGGTAAATATGTTGTTTGGGTACTTGGATCTGCAAAGAAAATCATGGATTTATATTGAAGCTCAAGTTTTCTCGAAGTGGGGAGACTCGATGAATGGACAAGAATGTTGTGTAGGCTTCCAAGGAGTGTGGCCTAAAGGACTAAGCTCGAGTTGAAGACCTACACACATGCAATTGGGTAACGCGGGCTTTCAAAAATTCTAGTCTACGTAGTGAGGAATGTGGGCCGAGTGGCAGGGGCGCGCTATGTAGGAGTGGGAGAGCCACCATAGTTGTTAGCACTATAGAAGCTTTAGGTCTATGTGCAGGTGTTCTTAATTAGAGAATTGGGTGATGTTATAGCCCCTCTTATTGTGGGAACAAAGGAAAATGTATGCTTCATGAAACAAGTATTTGATTTTGTTGTACTTGGAAAGCAACAACTAGCAAGTTCATCCTCCAAGAAGCGAGGATTGATTCACCGCTTTGAAAGCTAGTAGAAAGCATGGTTAAGGAAAGGGAATTGTTACAAGAATGTGTGGAATTGGTATCTAATGCATTGTAAGGGTTTACGATGCTTGCAAGGGTCTAGTAGTGGTTGCAGAGGCTACTCATAGTGATAGCCTAAGTCTTGTTGAAGAAAATCGAGGAGTAATCATGTGTTCAACATTAAGGCCGTAGAAACCAACCATAAGTGAAAATCTTGTTACAGTCCTGAGCAAAATATGTGAAAGACCATGTTAAGGGAATCCTTAACGCTATACCTCAGCAAAGGGGGGTGAAGCGATGAGATGTATGGAGTGATGTGTGAATTCAACACTATTACTATTGGATAAGAAAATAAATTAAGGTCTCCATGATAAAAGGTATCAAAAGTGGAGCCTTGTGGAGCTGTGAGAATATTTGAGTTGTCGTGCTGCCTATGTTAAACTACTTATCTTGGCACTTAGATCGATGATTATCAATGGTGATTATGGAAATGGTCCACACAAAAGGAGAACACTCAAAGGCTACAAAAGCGAGAGAGGATGGTCAAATAAAAACAACAACAAGGGTAAACAATTTGTTTTATAATGGAGTCATACAATGTTTATTGCATGTAAATGGGCATACTACTGTAAGATCTGGTAAGGCATGTGTACCCCTGGGTAATCAATGGTAAATTTTGGGTTAGACCTAGGCGATAGGGGGATTTTAGGTTAACAGATACCCTCGGTTGATTTTTTTGAGGGGGGTCAGGGCTAGAGTGAGCGGGGTTGTCTCACTTAGAATTTTTGGTTGGATTCAGTCAAGGAACCCCAATTCAAGTTTAAGGGGGGTAGTTTTAGGTAAAATTGACTCAGGTTTAGAGTCAAGGTTGACCAAGTTAAATAGTAGTGGTTTTTGGGCACCTGGTATAGTGTACCCATGGTATTACTGCCCATGGTATTGCATGTAATGGAGCCTATAAAAGAATGAGAAGACTTAATTGTAATGTATGCCAGGGATGTAAGTAGTAAAGGATCACTTGGTTGGGTTGGCTAGGGTTTTGGCCAAGGCTAATGAGTTTGGTTTTCCCGGATAAACATTTTTGTTTATGGTTTATGATTGTTTCTAGTTATTGTTCCTCTTGGTAAATATTGTTAAATAATTTATCTCTCTACGGTAAATTATTAAAAAATGGGATGATGAAAAGTGACTTTTAGTGGTCGAAGGAATCATAGAGGCAGATTAATCATTTTCTAGGATTAAAAGTGACTTAAATAAAAGGAAATAAAAAGAGTCACTTAATAAAATAAAAGTTCTTCTAGAAGGTTGAAGAGAGATCCATCAAACCTTTTAAATGGGGGAAATAAATTCATTTGGGATATCTTGGGTTTGGAATATTCTCTCTTGGGAAGTTTGAGAACTTGGTTTTCGAGTTCAGAGAGCCCTAGGACGAAAACCTTGGGTTTCTTGGTGTGTTGGATGAAACCCCAACTCACTATTGTGTAGATTTCATTTACAAATATCATAGGGATTCATCATCATCAATTGGTGAATAGATCAGGAGTAGATCTACAGGTTGGAAGCCGAGATCACCCAAATCTCCAATTTGGGCTTCATTTCTAGTGATGCATTGGGAGATCAAGAGACAATGTCAGCCATTTGTTGGTGTTTGTAGAAACTTCTTAGAACCCTATTCAATATAATAAGGGTAAATTTTGTTAATGTTGTTGTCATTTCTCATGTGTGTTTTTGAGTTGAAACATTTCATTTAATTTTTGGGTCTTTATTGTAAATTTGATTAATTTGTTGGAAATATTATCATGGAAAATTATGCACATTTTATGGCGTTTTTGGATGTAATTCATGGAATCATTTTTCCAAAGTAAAATACCTAATATTTTAATGAAAATAATAAAAAATGATATTACACCTTGGTATGTTGATATTATGATGTATCTCCGGAGTCCTAAGTTCCCCTCTCACTTCTCATGAGGTAGATCGACATTTTGTTTTACATCTAGCAAAAATTTCTCTCATTATCAATGATACTTTATATCATTAAGGCTTAGACTCAATTTTCTAGTATTGTGTAACTCATGAAGAAGCTGAGAGAATTCTAAATGGATTTTATATTAGTGGATCTTGTTGTGGTTATCATTTTTGGGTTGGAAACAACCTAGAAAAATTTATGTGCAAGGTATTTACGTCCCATGATCTTTTAAAATTGTGTCGGGGTTGTTAATAAATTCCACCAATGTCAAATTTTTACTCGTAAGATGTGACTATCCTACTCCAATGTATCCTTTCATCACTATCATCCCATTCATGAAATGGGGGGTATATTTCATGATGTACCACCTAGATTTATCTATGGGGCATAAGTGCATCATCATAGTTTTCGACTACAAAAAGTGGGATGAGGCTATGCCTACCTTTTCAAACAATGGTGATACATCTACATTCTTCATATTTAGTCAGATGCTAGCTCATTTCAATGTTCCTAGGGTGATTGTCACTGACCATGGAAATCATTTCCAAAATAAGATGATGTCGTAACTGATGGTTAAGTTTGTTTTTAAGTAGGAGTATTCATCTCCTTATTACTTGAGAACTAATGGAAAAGTGGAAGTAGTAAATAATCCATTCAAAACTATCCTCCAATGTATTATTAATGCAAGTAAAACTAACTTACATATCATGTTGTATATGGCACTCTGGGCTTATCATACATTAATTAAGACTACCAAGGGATTCACTCTCTTCTAACTCATTCATGAGGGGGAAGTAGTCTTGCCAATTGAGTGTGAATTTATCTCACTCAAGCTTGGAATTGAGTTCCCCCCTAATACTACAATTGAAGAACACCTTATTTACTCAAATAAACTTGATGAGCACCATGGATATGTGACTACTAGAAATGAGGCACATAAAAGGTGTGTCAAGCTCCATTACAATAAGTCAATCCAACCTCAGATTTTCTATGAGGGTGATCTAGTCATGGGCTATGACAAAGAAAAAGATTCATTAGGGGAAGGGAAGCTTAAGGTGGTGTGGTATGGACCCCACATCGTTAGACATGCCCTAAAGAAAGGGGCTTATGAAATTGTCAATTATGTGGGAAATGTGTTGAGTGAGCCCTACAATGGGCTCCTTCTCAATTTCATTTATCATTCTATTGAATTCATTGGAAAATGCCAATGTATTCAATGACGTTCACAAGATTTGCAGATGGAATGATCCATCATACTCAAAATATTGATTCCACAGCTTGGGTGATTTATTCCCCCACTAGCCAATGTGTGTTTTCAAAAGGTGCTTATCTTGTACCTACCATCAATAATGTGGTTGAGTATATAATCATTATTAAATTGCTTTTGAATGTTATTGGTCATGGTGTTTGGTTTTTGGTAGTTCACCTAGACTCTTATTTGGTAGTGGATCAGTTGAATGGTGAATATAGTGTTCACGATCCTTTTTTACTCCAACAATTCTTATGAGTAAGGTTTTGGAATGATAATTTTATTTTTATCACATATATTCATGTTCTAAGGAGTGTTAATTTAGCACCTAATGCATTAGAAAACCTTGTATTAGACTAAAATTTAAGTCATTAAATTAAATCATAGCAAGAATGCACGTAAAGGAATCATTCATTTCCACGCTATCCATTCACACATTTTTTTTTATAGTTGACAACACCTTTTTTTATATTACTTTAATATTCATCGAGTACATAATCATGGATCGTCATGTACGGAATTGGGCATTTAGTCCCTAGTCATGTCTATGACAGTTATACAATACACAAAATATAATATATGGGTAATTAGGTTGACGACCTGTTGACATTATGAGTATCATGGTAGCACACTATAGTAGTGGATACTTGGTGATATAACAATTTCCAAGCTCCTGGTACTCCAACCACTTTCTTCTAGTGTCACTCTAGAAGATCCTCTAATGTGTGTCATGAATATTTGAAAGTGAAAACCTCAAAATTCCATTGAACATAATGTATAATCCTCTCAGGATCTCCATCGGACCACTCCTCTCCTCTACTATAACACCCATGGTGAGGGTATCCCTCTGGTCTCACTAATCCAATATATGCATATTGGAATATTTTGTGAATCCATGATTTACATAGAAATCAAGTCTTTGTTTACTACTTAAGTTTTATATAATAAAAAATCATAAAAAATAAATAATATTAAAATCAAAATCGAACCTATGTTTCCCCATCCGACATTGGGAGTTAGTGCTAGCTAGCATATGGGTAGTCCTCAATTTCAATGATCAATTGCAACCACTAGGTGAAGAAATCATTATCAAAGGTGTAAATAATGAGTCATCCATCCCCAGACTCATCATCATCTCAACCCCTCGAGCCATGCAAGGCCCTTGTGGATCTGATATGTTGTGTTCCATATGTGGACTAAGTGATAAAAATTACTCAAAGAAGAAGAAGATTAGTATGCTCCCATATCCAAAGTTCATCATCTTTACCAACTTGCACTCTATAAGTTGTGTTTTCATGTTGGATAAGAGTGCAGTGTAGCAATTAAATATTAGGTTCCTACACTAGGCTGCATAACACATATGTGGGTGCAATGCCTGATGTAATGATTGAGAGGCAACCACTCAAGCTATGGTGGACATTATATTTCAAAGGCAATATTCTATATCTTGGATTGGTATCTGGGATACCACTTTTTGAGTCCCAATGATACAATAGAGTTCAATCAATGGTGTTTCAATCTCTGCTTCCAATTTTGAGGATCACCATCTCTCCACATCGAGAGAGACTTCTTATGAAGTAAATATCTCTACTTTCATCTTGAATGATTGGTCATCTAGCATGAAAGCATCATGGTTAGGTATTTAGTATCCATTCAATATCTACAAGAGACATTGTTTGCTTGCATATTGGGCATTCTAAAACACTTTAAGTTTCCATAATATTGAAGGGAATTTAGTGCCTTTTCATCATTAAGCACTTGATTCTGAATGTCCTCATGCTCTCTTTCTCTCCACATGATCATAGTGATACATAAAAATCAATTTTGAGGTTAAACTTCCATTTTTAACATCATTTCATACACATATGTTGTTTTACTTAAAGGAAAGTGCATATATAGGTGCACTTCCTTAAGGTAACATACATATAGAGTTGATCACACATGGGAACGATCTATCCCTTTTTTTTGTTCAGTGGTTCAATTATGTTTATTTCTAGTTTTCGGTTTCGGTTGGTGGATTCTTGATCTGTTGAGGTTCTAGTGATTTTATTTTAAGATGATGGATTCGACTGAGGTTGAATATTGTTACTTCATTGGTAAGCTCACTTGGGTCAATGATGATAGAATCATATAGGAAGATTTCATCCCCTTTGGGGAAATTTTGGAGTCAACATTTATAAGTTATAGATAAATTGGAATATCTTGCAGATTTGGATTTGTATCCTTTTCCAATGAGTAGTTAATGAGGTATTCCATCGATGTCGTAAGTGGAAAAGTGCTCGACAACAAGAACATCACTATTAATATGGCCTAGTCTAGAGGCAATAGAGGTGGTTGTGGTGGTGGTCGTGGCTATTGTAGTAGTAGCAATGGCAGTTAAGGAGGTGGTTGTGGTGGTAGCGACGGCGGTTAAGATGGTAGGGGAGGATATGGTGATAATGGTCGATCATGCTATGGTGCTAGTGATGGTGGCTTGAATGGTTCCTAGAGGAGATAAGCACGGTGTTTAGGGATTTATTTGATTTGGTTCTTATATTTTATGTGGCTATAATAGTTTTTTTGTTAGCAAGGGACTATGCTTATTATAGTTGTTGGTGGGGATCTCAATCGTGGTTTGGTGTAAAAAAATGCCTTGTTTTTTTTTTTTATCATGGCTCCAAATGAGCAAAATATTTGATTGTTATGTTAACTTGTTAATGTAACTTCTAATATCACTACAATAAATCCTTGTAATTAGCTTCCTCCTTATATCTCTTTTTTTCTTCCACTAACTGTTTTAGTGTACGTTTCTCCACTTTTTTGGAAAAATCAATGCTATTTATCAGTTTGGAATTCTTTTCACTAATCACAACCAGTCAACACTAAATATGTGGACTTTAGTGTTGACATAAACACCCATTTTACCTCTTCTTTAGTTCTTAATGTAGCTTCATGTATAGCTTCCTATGTAATGTCCAATTTTGCTCCTTGTTATGGCATTATTTTTAGTGTCCACTTTAGCTTCCTATGTAACGTCCTATTTTTCTCCTCGTTATGGAATTGGTTTTAGTGTCCACTTTAGCTTCCTTGTTAGCTTCCATTTTATCTTCCTGTTTAACGTCTTATTTTTCTCCTCGTTATGGCATTGTTTTTAGCGTACACTTTAGCTTCCTTTTTAGCCACACATGAAATCTTGTACAACATTGATCAAGACACTTTCCTTGTACAACCCTATGTCATCATAATGGTAAGCCAAGGCATGTACAATTGATTGTCATTTACTTGTAAGATTTGGATTTAAGGGATGGTATGTCTTTTTCTGTTATGCATGCTGAGGAAAACTTTCGTAATTAAGTTGGGGGAGGAGTGTATCATATATATCATATGATATAGTATGATTATACCCAAATTCGGTAATTACCATCTGGATGATGCACAATACACTTATCCTAAAACAATAATTATCCACTGTTGTCATTACTACTGCTATCATTTCTGAAAATCAATGTGACTGCTTGGAAATAATTCTTTGTAGTTGTCATTTATGATGAAAAGCCTCAATTAATTCAAAGGGTAACCTTAATTATTCCCTACCCATTGCCAAATTTCATTCAACCGATATTCTCTACCCAAGTGTTTGTATTGACCAAGTGTGGTCCTGTAATAGTCTCTGAGTAGTTTTGAGTAGTAACAGTCTCTGAAACAACCATGGGAGGAGTGATAGTCCATCATGAGCCAGACTCCATTGATGCACTAGTACATCATCCAAAAGACCTAGAAATATTTAGGAACTTATGGTGGTTAGTCTACTTTGAGAAGCTACAGGATTTCAATGAACATATTTCTATGGAATTTGCACAAGCTTTGCAAGAGCAACATTCATAGGTTAGAGGATTAATAATTGTTGTTACAAAGGACATGATTTCTAGTGTGATAGGTTTACCTTGGACAAGGTCTCATTGGTTTTCTAGGAAAATAACAGTTCCAATAGCTAGGGAAACATTTTTATAGCTAGGAGAGGAAGTAAGGAGCAAGGGGAGAGGTATTGCTATAACATCCTTTCCTCACCCTTGGGATGATGTGGCTTTCTTTATTCAAAATTTCATTACTTGCGAGGGACATTTTGGGATAGTATTCAATTATTATTTTTAGTTATTGACACATCTTCATAATGGACAACTAATAAATTTGCCTATTATTTGCTAATATATTTACAACATATGGAAAAGGCAGTGCGCATGGAAAAAAATCCAAAGACCTGCTTAACCAACCATGCACTTATCAAGTTAATTATAATTCATTCATTACAACAATAAGGAAATACATGGACCAGTTTATTAGAAAGGTCACTTGCACAATCCACTAAAACATAGGAAACTGAAAGTGAAGAATATGAGGTAAGTGTTGAAATAACATTGGAAGATAGAGCAGTTGCATCTCCCATACAAAGTAGAGAAGCTACACTTCCAAGAAAAATAAGAGAAGTTTCACCTCCTAGACCATGTCGCAGAAACCCTAAGAGACAGAGTTCCATAAGAACATCTACTAGTACATCCTTTGAAGGAAAAAGAGAATGCACTAAAGAACCTATGGATATATACAATGAACAATTTTAGGATAGTTATTATGGATGCCCTATTGAGGAAGAAGGCCCTGAGCCAAAGAGTATTGAAATAGGGGTACCTTGAACAAAGTCAATGGAAGCGGGGGTTTTTGAAATAGAAATTCCCATGGAATCTAAGGAAGCATATGAAAAATGTAATCTTGTACAAATTGTGGTGAAAAAGGGGAATTTTAGAAGCCATTGGGTGGAAAATTATCCCAAGAAGAGAGTGTCGGTAATTGTTACACCATCAACTGCCCCAATATCTAAGTAATGTAATAATATAATAGAATGAAAGGAGTTTGAGGGATATCATAATGAAGATAAAGACGAAGAATTTGTAAAATAACATACACCAACACTTGAATTTCATGTTGTTCCATTTGAATTAAAGGAACCCAAGGAACAACAGAAAGAGGAGGAGATCAAAAAGGAACAAGAAGATGTCTCTTTACCAAGTATGTCTAAAACTGACCTCCTTATTAAGAAAATTAATAACTTGAAGGAGGAAAATGAAAATTTAAGGAAATAAATTACCATGGTTGAAGGGAAGCTTCATTCTAGAAAACAAAATGGACTAGAAACCTTGGCAGAATTGACAGAAGTAATGTCACTTAGATTATGTGATGGATGTAAGGAAGTGCTGGAGGAAGAAGACTGTTAAAGGCAAACCACTATTTCTATTGTAATTCAAGTTGGAGAGAAAGATGAAGAATTCCAAACCATTGTTCCACAAGAACCTGCTGAAGATGTTGTTGCTACACAAGAACCAATAGTTGAAGTAGAGTGGGATGGAGAAAAACATTCTGTTATTCCACAAGGACCTCTTTATTTTTCTATTGCTACACAAGAACCAATATCTGAAATAGAATAAATTGAAATAAAATTAGTTGTTGCTCCACAAGAACCTATCAATGTTTTTATCACACAAGAACTATCAACTTAGATAATGCAACCGGTAGAGAAAGGGAATGAAGAGATGTTTAAGGAAACCGTTGAAACTGTCACTATAATAGTAACAAAAACAACCTAGTTAAAACCTAAGGAGCCATTGAATTCAACATTTTTTTATTGAGGAATTGAAGAAGTGGAGGAAATTAACAATCTCACTGAAAGATGAAACAATTCCCCTGAAACAGCACATGGAATTTGTTGATAATATGAAGAGGATATGGGCTGAAAAATTGAATGTTTAGGACTTGGTGAGGAATCAAAAAGAAAGGAAGTAGGAATTATTGCAAGTTAAATAACTGCAAAAGGAAGTACAATTGTTACAACATGAACATGCATCTATGTATGAACTTGTTCATAATATATTAAGCTGCAAACTTCCTTCTCTGTCCTATCCCCTGCTTTTGCAAGAAAAGTGCTTCCTTTTTCTATTGAAAACCATCAAGGAGAAATGAACATATGAGGTAAGGGAGGCTCAAGAATTTCTGGAAACTCTTCAGAAGGTTACTTTTCCAGAACAACATCTACTATGTGAACTATATTTGCATGACTATGTTTGTTTTGGTGAAACATATCTTAACCTCACACTATACATTGGAGATGTTCAGTTGAGATTCTTAGTGTCTTTTGTGCAAAATCATGTTAGTTGGAAGGCTTCCCATGATACTATAACATAAAGGGACGAAAGGTGAAATTTCTTATTCAAAATGAACCAGGGTTTGCTGAAAGAGTCTCAAGGTTGCATAGAAGGATATGGAAGTATCTAGACACCAAGAAGATTCTAATGGAGTTCAGAATCAAGGTTTTGGAACATTGTCTTAGAAGCATCGTACGGATGAGACAAGATGCATTAGATGGGAGAAGAGTTAGATGGGATGCTTGCAGGAAGGAGTTAAAAGGTGAGGACCCTTATTTTTTTTGAATTTTAACCAGATACTTTCTAGGATTTTTTAGTATGTGGAGTGCATTAGGAGATGTTGAAATAGTTGGCTTGGACTTAGATTTAGATTTCCTATTATTTTTATCCCTACCTATTAGTATCAGGATCCATATAATAATTATTGATATATTATGGGAAATGGAAATGGTACTTTCTCGAGGCTATAGAGAAGATGTAGAGGATATTGCGAGAGCTTGCAATTTTTCATGATTACACTATTATCACATTAGGAACTAGTTACAAGGGTTTTCATGAGAATGTGCAGATACTTAATTTGGGGTGTGATCTTGGGACATGAAATCGACATCTTTTTGCACTAATTTTCTTACCTTTTCTTTACCCTTTTTTATTCTTGAGACCATACTCTGCCACTGTAACAACCATGTCAACCTAGGTATGTCTCTTTTTATATGTCATGCTTATGACCCAATTCTACTTTTAATTTGGCATGAGAACTACTATTTTACGTTATTGTTTCTCGTAAAAATGACAACTGGGTTATTACTTTAGGGTTTTTTGTCTGTTGATATGTTTTTGTAGGATTACACCTTCCAGTTTTTCCTCGCCAAGGATAGGACAAGGACTCACTGAGCATTATTGTTACACATGAAGATCTATTTTAGATGCACTAACCTCCTCAATTAGTTATGAAGATAATTTTGGAAAGCCTCTAGTCAAAAGATAGTTTGAATGTCAAAGGAGAAGTTTATGTATAATGGAGTTGAAACAGTTAGGATTTTATATTCATAATTATTGTTATTTGGAAAATTTGTTATAGCTTTTTCCTAACCTTGGAAATTGTTATCAAACTTTTAATATGTATTCTCAAATTAAATCACATGAGAATCAAGAGATTCTCATGATGAACTTATCATTGTAATATGAAATTATAAGGAGGTGTACTCCCTTCCTACACGAGGTAGACATATAGAAACTGATAGATAGTGATAGAGGAGGAGATCATCAACATTGTAATAATGTATGTTTCATTAATGCAATCTCAATCATTCATGTCTCTATACCTTTATTTTGACTAGCTTGTGTGTTATGTAGTGTACCAGCCTGTGCTAGGAAGGAAGGGCCCTCCTTCTTACTACGGATCACTGGTTAGGAAGGTATTGCAGATGTTTGATTTATTTCCTCTTAGTTCTAATTCATGTGTGATTATTGTTACTGTTATTATTAGTCTTGTTCATGCTTTAATGATTACAAAATTCTAACCTTTATATTGTGTAACAATAGAGGTCCTCGACCCGTCCCTTTGTTAGTGTAAAACTTATTCAATTTATGTTACTGTTTGATGGTGTGTTCATTTCATTTGAATGTGTGTTTCAAAATTTGTTGAGAGAATGATTTCCAGAAGTGCTGTTTTTTTCTGAATAAGTTTGACAATGTGGAAAAGTGGTTTTATTTTGCACTATGTGTTCATTTACTGAAAGTGCGAACAAGGTCTGAGAGTGTAACAACCAAAGTGTTGAGTTGCTGAGAGTGTGATTACAAATATTGAGTTTAACATTCATTAGCACTATTCATCATTTCCCCTTGCATATATTTTTTGTAATAGCCTTGTAATAACAAAACCTTCCCAAATTGACTATTGATGTGAAGAGTTGGAACTACTTCTCTGAATTAAAAGGACAATTGTTCTGCCCAACAACAAGTTGAAGCAAAACCTATGCAAAGATTTCACATAATGCAAGTTGGAGAAAAACTTGGAATATTTTATGAAATTTGAAGCAAAATTATTTAAGGATCAAAGTAAACATATAATAATTAAAAAGTGTGTAAAATAATTAAATAAACAGTTTACAATTTGAATCAATCGGATTTTCCAATAAATGAAGAATTAGCGTGCATTTTAGTGAAGCAAGGCAATTTTGGCCTACTTCATAAAAATGCATGCCCAACCTTCATTACAAGGCCAAATCAAATGTTTTAGATTGGAGAGTACTTTTTTACTCATAATTAACAACAATTTCGCACATAGAAATTTCTGTTGTGCAAGAATATTCCAAATTGGATCGATTTGGTAGGGTTAAAGTCAAGGTTTGTGTGCCTCAAATAAATGCATACCAAGATCTGCACTTAATTGACTATGCGATAATGATCATTCCAACCTAAATATAAAACCATTTTATTCAACATATCACATTCATTTTCATAAAGGAAATGATATAAACTGATAATCCAAGTTTGCTGGAAAACCAATTGATCATATATGCCAATGATTAGAGTCGAAAAAAATATGCACTCCTAGGCCAAACTAATTACACTCTTGGTAATGAAATTTGAAATAGGAAATAATTCGATAATTCCTAACCTAAGGATATAACATTGCATCATCTTAGAGAAATATCCTACATAACTATGTTTCCCACTTACACTCAACTTTCACATAAGGCAAATCAAAGAAAAACTTAGAATGTTGTCTGAAATAAGAAATATAAATATTTAAGCTCAAAGTAAAGATATAACAATGTAAAAGTGTGTAAAATCATTAAATAAACAATATACAATTTGAATCAATCATATTGGCCAATAAATGAAGCTTGGGCATGCATTTTAGTGAAGCAAGATAATTTTGACCTACTACACACAAATGTAGGCCCAACCTTCATTTCAAGGCCAAATTGAATTATTCATCTTGGAGAGTATTTTGTTACTCATATGTAACATTAATACAATTAAATATTTTTATTTTTTCACATATATATTTATGTTGTTCAAGAATACTTCAAATTGTATGGATTTCCTAGGGTAAAAGGCAAGGTTTGCATGCCTAAAATAAATTCACACCAGGAATGTTTGGGAACAAGGGGATGGACAAATAAAAATAAAACTTGAATTTTAGTAGTTGAAACTTGTAGTTTCTTGGTTAAAACCCTAATTAAGGCAAGATAGATGTTATTTTAGTAGTAATTAGGTTGAAGTGTTGCCAAGGGATAGATAAAGAGACAACACAAAGGGTTTGCAAGGTCTATTTTAGGGTTTTTCTATATTTGACATATTTTTTTAGAGTTTTAAGTTTAAGATTAGGTGAAGTGAACTTGTTAGGGTTTGAAGATAAATAAGTAGGGATAATGGAGACAAATATGACTATTTGTTATTTGTTGTTTGGTAGTGAATTCTAAGTAGATCTAGGGTTTCAATGCCACTCATTCATTGGAAAAGTCCTGAAAAGGAATTCCAAACACACATGAAAATGGTGACTATAATTCTAGGGTTTACGAAAATGAAGGAAATTATGGGATTCACTATCAACTAGGGCCTTTCTGCTAGCATTTAGTATTTAAGATTCACCCAGGTGTTAACATGCCATGATAATCCCTCGAGAAAATACATAACATTTCAATGTTAAACAAATATTAAAAGATGAAAACTTAAAACCAATCTCAAAAAAACACATAGTACCTCACAAACCAATAAATTTCATCATCATGAGTGTCAATTCCACAATAGTGCTACTTTTCCTCAATAGTAGTATAATTCCATAAAATAAAAATCAAAAGGTAAAAGAGAGTGAACTCCTTCCTCTTGTCACTAATGTGTTATGATTTACAAATTAGAAGTATCTTCCCATTTATACATGACCTAAGAGGCGTTTGAAAAGTGTGGGGAACATGAATCCCCACATAGCATGAAGTACCTCATTAAATTTGGGTGATAATAATTCATCCTCATTAAATTTTTGTTGTTCATGAATACTCCAAATTAGATTTATTTTATAGGACAAAAGGCGGGGATTGTGTGCCTCAAATAAATGCACACTAGGACTTCTAATTAATTGATACAGCCACAATAATAATTCCATCCTAAAGATACAAGCATTTTTTACAACATATCATACTCATTATCCTAAATGAAATCTTACTCACTAAAATCCAAGTCTGACAATGTAGCAATTCATCATATCTGCCAATGTTCAAGTCGGAACAAATGTGGACACCTGGTCCAAACCACTTACACCATTGGTAATGAAATTTGAGATGGGACATGGTTGGAAAATACCTAATATTAGAATATTAACCTTACATAATGTCTGACAAATATACTAGATAATTATGTTTCCCACTTATACACAACTTTCAGATAAGGCAAGTCGAAGAAAAACTTCGAATGTTGTATGAAATATGAAGTGTAAATATTTGAGCTCAAAGTAAAGATATAACATTGTGAAAGTGTTAAATTCATTAAACAAACAATCTGCATTTTGAATCAATCATATTGTTCAATAAATGAAGCGAGAGCATGCATTTTAGTGAAGCAAGCCAATTTTGGCCTACTTAACAAAAATGCATGCCCAACCTTCATTTCAAGGCCAAATTTAGTGATTCAACTTGGAGAATATCTTTTTACTCATAAGTAACATTAATACAATGAAATATTTTTAATTTCTCATATATATATTTCTTTTGTTCAAGAATACTCCAAATTGCATGGATTTCATACAGTAAAAGGCATGGTTTGTATTCCTCAAATAAATGCACACTAGGAATGTTTGGGAACAAGGGGATGGACCAAGAAAAATCAAACTCGAATTTTAGTAGTTGAAACTTGTAGTTTCTTGGTTAAAACCCTATAAGTATGGTTGAATGACCTTATTTTAGTAGTAGTTAGGTTTAAATGTTGCCAAGGGATAGATAAAGAGATATAAGCACCTACGGTTTGTAGGGTCTATTTTAGGGTTTTTATATATTGTACATATTTTTTAGGGTTTTAAGTTTAAGATTAGGTAGAGTGACCTAGTTAGGACATTTACTATAAAAAGGTTTGGGTGTCATTTTAATACAGAAAGGAAATTTACTATCATTTATCAATAAGTAGTTGCGTGATGGAAATTTGGTCAATTCTTCCTATGAGAAAGAAGTGATGGTCATCTTACATGCCATCAAAATCTTGCAGCCCTATTTTTAAAAGTGTTGTTTTTAATAAACTATATCTTATATCTAAATGTTATTTAAATTTTTAATTTATGTCTGAGAAAAAATATGAGTAAAGGGGAAAAGTTAAAGCACCTTATAAATAATTTTATTCACTTACTAAAATTTTATTTTCTCTATAAAAGTGATTTATAGAAAAATAAAGCAATAAGTTAAAAAAAGAACTCATTTGTGTGTGCATTCCTCACAGTATATTCAGCACACATTCTTGCATTCAATGTGCATTCTTGCATTCAACATGCATTCCTCATGGTTTGTTTAGTGTGCATTCAGTTAGTGTGCCTTGAACCCAAACAAATATGGCCTAAATTGAAATAGGGGTGTCATCTTCCCCGCAAATAGTTGACACAGGGGGTTCCTAAGAGAAGGTCACAATCAAAAACTTCAAAGAGGGTGTCGATACATGGAGAGATACAAACAATTTTCCATGAAGTATGCTAGATATCCTAAGAAGAGTAGAGTTTTATAAATTTATATTTGGAAATTTCGATTTCCAAAATGATGAGATAGACGAGGCCATAGAAAATTATGATGATAAAGCCATGGAATCAAAAATATTTGGGCAGAGGATTTCTCTGGACACTGATCTGGTTGTAAGAGAAAAAAATCCATGCAGAGGGGAAGCAATATTTAACTCCAAGAAAACACCTAAGCTAGAAAAGATTGAAATGGGTAGTAAAATATGTGGGAAAAAAGTAATTGTTTTGAGGAATGGATTAAAAATGCAAGATGTACCCCAAGGACTATATAAATTCTTGATTCAAGTTGTCCTTAGGACAACTATGAATCACCATAAGCTTGATATTTTTGGTGACTACATGAGGCTATTTATTCATTGGGTTGAAGGCAGGGCCATAGATGCTCCTCATCTATTAGGTAAAAAATTACATTATGCCCTGCAAGATATAAAATTAAGAAGGTTAAGTTCAGCTTCTAGGGAACATTACAGAAAATTATTGATTTGTATTCACCTGACACTCAAACAGAGCCTCTTAAAACTTACATTATGAGATCAAAACCAAAGAAAACCATCGAGGAAGAACCTAAATAGACTCTAGTTGAAGGTGTGGAAAATTTTGTTGATACAATTTTTTATGTTGAAGGTATATATAATAGTGTTGTAGCAGTCTTACATGTATGTATGGATGAAGATGAGGAGTAGGAAGGTATGGACCATTATAAGGAAACATGCAATGATGATATTTCTATAATAGACAAAATTCCTTCTAAACAGTTGGCACCTGAGTATAATTTCCCTTTTATGGGTGATTCAACATCTACATCTACAAATTTAAATGTGCACATTCCACCATACAGTTTCAACATATCTATTTTCTTAGTATATAATAGAATAAGCCATTGCAAACAAGTTGCAATGAAGACTCTTCCTCTATATACAACTAGAAGGAAAATTATGAACTATAGGATAAGGGTATTGTTGAATGCATGAAGAAGATTGTAGTGTTTTAATCAACAATTGTGTAACAAACACAACAATCAATGAAAGGCATAAATGTCAAGGATACAATTATTGATGAATTGCGTAATCAAGTATCCATAATGAGAGACAAAGGTAAGAGGGAGATAGATGCACTACAAGAAAATTTCAAAGAAGTTGAGGCTATGATGACAAAATTAATGAACTTGAAGAGGAGTTGAGAAGAAGACCAAAGGTTCTTAATATACCTCCATTGACAACTTCAAATACTACTGAGGCTAAATTAGTCAAGAAATTGAATGAAAAATATAAATTTATTGAATATTTAAAGGTTGAATTTTCAAATAAATCAGGACAAATAGAAACATGAATCACAGGTTGAAGAATACAAGAAAAGAGTGACTACGTTGGAGAAAACTTGTCATAGGTAAGCTAATAAATTGAAAGAGATATATCTTGAAATTATCTAGGTAGAACACAATATTAAAGAACTTGAAAAGGAAAAAGATTGGCATAGTAAGGATGGTGGTACTGAGAGTGGGGTTAAAGGTAAGGGTAAGGCTAAAGGTACAAGTCGGGATATAGGATTAAAACAAATGCCTTCAATGGACTTGGATAAATCCCAACTAAAAGCACAAGTGAAGACTTTAGAGGACACTATATAAGCCATGAATTATGTGGGTGATTTGTATGCCTCACCACCACTTGTTGAATCAATTAAGAAGAAGCTAGCTAGGAAAGAAAAAAGAATTACATAGCTACAGAAAGATCTCATGAGCAACCGAAAAGCATAGCATTTGGGATGTGACATGGAGATACAAACTTTGAAATCCTAGATTTCTGATTTGCAAAATCAATTACAGAGGCCCACACATAAGGCAATATCACTTATGTTTATTTCAAATACGCAACAATAGAGGGAAAAATAACTTGAGGATAAAGTAGAACAACTCACTAGTGAATTGGTCAAATCTACATATCAATTGAAATGTACAAAGGAAGATCTTGAAAGGAAGGAAACTTAGCAAAAGGAGAAATATAAGAAGAATGTGGATTCATTGCACCAGAAAAGAAAAGAAAAAGCCAAATTGAGAGAAAATTATGAAAAGAAAATTCAAGAACTTCAACAAAAATTAAAGGATGGGTCTGTTGTAGCGTCAGAACAATCACAGGTCTCCATAGAAGGAAATAAACACTCTTCTTCTCAAGAGGATGGCTTGCAGAATTCTACCAAGCATCTTAGAGTTTCAAAATAAAAATTTTAGGTGTTGTATCTATGTAGACACAATTCAAGATGATATATATATATATATATATATATATATATATATATTATATATATATATATATATATATATATATATATTATATATATATATATATATATATATATATATATATATATATATATATATATATATATATAATATATATATATATAATATATATATATATATATATATATATATATATATCATTATGTTTTGTTAACATGCATTATATATCATTCTATTTTTTGTTAACATTCATTTATGAAGAAACTTCTACCATTTTTTGAGGACTTACTTTTTTGTTTCCTTCATGGACTTTTTACTTGATAATGGTCTCACTGAGATCTAGTTACTCTTTTATTTTTTAGACAAGGTAATGGACTTTTATAAGCTGATAGCTTACTGAACCAAGAAATTGGTGTTATGGAATGTACTAAATTTCTATTTGAAATATAAAATATGTCTTTTTTCCATGCTAGAACAAATTTACAATATGCTTAGTGCATCATATGGAAAAAACTACCATAGGGTGCCACAAAAGGAAATCTGGGGGTTGCGGGAGATGGAGGTGTAATTTTTAATCAAAATGGTAAAAATATCTTGTCTAATGCTTGGGGGATTGACACTGCCTCGATTAATCTGGCAGAGATGTGGGATACCTAGAAATATCTCTTCAATTCTTCTCGAGCTTGGTTTTAAGTTTGTTGTTGTAGTGGGAGACTCCAATATTTTTTTCCAAAGAAAAATTCAACTTCTATTAATAAGAAAATTGCATAAAGCTTAAATGAGATACAAATTTAGAAACATAAAAGAAATAGCTAAACAATAACACTATATATATCAACATCACCAGCAATATAATCCACATATCCTTATCTCACCAAACAAAATATCCTTCTAAGACTAACAAAATAGTACAAAAATAAGGCTTCAAGTCTCAAGAAATTACCAACTCTAGCTCCAACATTCCAAAGGATCAAGTAAAAGACATAATGTATTTATTTAGTTAGTAAATAAACGATATACAATTTGAATCAACCATATTGGCTAAGAAATGAAGCTTGGGTATGCTTTTTAGTGAAGCAATGCAATTTTGGCCTGCTTGGTAGAAATGCACGCCCAACCTTCATTATAAGGCCAAATTGAATGATTTAGTTTGGAAAGTATTTTTCTACTCATAAAGAACATTAATACAATAATTTTTTTTTCTATTTTTTCACACTGAAAAGAATTTTGCTTAGGATTAGTGAAATATTTCAATTTGTTTTATAATATAAATTAATGAACAAACTTTGCATACATTTAGTATAATGCATTGGATTTACATTGTTTTACATATACGGTATATGTAATTATATTTTCTAACAATTGCATATTTAATGTATTGTTATTCAATAGGCCCTTCTCCTAGTACAATCTGACTGTAACCAATAAATTGACTACATCTCTAAATCATTATCAACCAATAAATAACCACTCACCATGCTAACTCTTATCCAAGTAATCCTATTTTTTCTTCCAGCAATTCATACCAAATATTGAACACTTTAAGGATATTGCAGTAGTTAATCTGTATCGACACAAATAAACAAAAGAATTTCAAATTTTGGGCCATAAAAACCATCATTTCTTAAAAGTGGATTACAAATATTCTAAAAATTTAGAAGCCTTTCTCATTAACATTATTGTCTGCAACAATGTCATCTAGTGTATCATTGTCAATGTCCATACATTCTTTCAAGTATTCAATATTATGATCATCCTTATCTTGACCTGCATCATCTTCATCATAATTGAAATTTCACAGTAGACCATCTATGTTGTTACAATATGTATTTGGATCATCATTTTTTATACCATCCACATTATTGTCTTCTATAACGTCATCTAACTCTGGATTGTTGTCTTCTTGTGTCTGAACATGATCAGGTGCTCAATATTTAGCAAAAATCAAAGTTCTCAGAATGGATTGAAACCTAAATGACCGCGTTCATCTCATAAAAAATGATACTAACGCAACTCGTTTCACCGAAAACCAAGTTCGTATGAGAAAGTTATTGTGTTCTGATTGCTTTGCTAAATAAGCGAAATTTGCAAAAAAAAATGCCCAGTCACTGCACAGTCAACAGTTCATACTGCTGACATGGAAAGTGGCTAGGCAAGGTCAATGGTGATCAAAAATGAATCACAGATGGACAAGTGGCACCATTTCATTAGGTTACACAGGTGGTGTGTTGGCACAATTCTATTGGTTCGTTTTTGGGCCAATGAAAGAATGCCACATGGAAAGCCCAGAGGCTTCCATGTTGCACCTCTCAAAGGCCTTGACAATATCAACAGAGGAGAAATTTTTTATGGTGGAGGTTGGGGTCGAACCCATGACCTCCGACATACTATCTGCACGTCTTAACTACCCTCGCTACCAGTTTTTTCTTACCCCATTAGTTCTCGATTACTTTTTAAAGTGCAATGGTTATGGGGTTGGAGGTTAGGGGAGGACCAGCCTGCAGGCTAGCCCTCCCCGTGTGAACGCAATGGGTGTTACATCAAATGGTTAGTGTAGCAGTTATCCAAAAAAACCTGCAACGGTTAGTGCTAACCATATGTGAATATGGTTGCAGTTAATGCTATGGTCAACTAACCCGACGGAGAAATGTGAGGTAACCACAACATGTGACCCCTTTGTAGAAACTGCCAACGGTTTCAGAAACAGACAGGGTTATATGCATAATTATGTGCTAATCTCAGCTTAACTCTCCATTAATCCACGGTTAGCCTAATTAATTGTGCAGTTAGAGTGGCAGGAATTTTAGCATTTCCACCATTTTCGGGCCTGCCTCCAGATTTAGCGGCCCTAACTAGAGTTATTCTAGAATTAGTGGAACTTTTCTAGGAAAATACTGTATGAGTCATAGAGAAGGTATTTTTCAACCAAATTGAGCTCAAGGAGAGGTTTTCTTGGCTAATTTGGACATTCTAAACACATTGGTGCAGGTATCAGGAGCCATAGAGATTTGTAAAACAATATTTTCCCATATTAAGATAATAGAGAGGCCTAAGCCATGTAAGCTGGACCAAGGAGATGTAGCCCAGGAGGGGTGAACTCCTTCATCAAAACATTGTGTTAAAGTGTCTCTTTGATGGTTTGTTGTACTTTGAATGTCTGTTGTTCAGTACTTGTTTTCGAAGCTATTTACTTCATGAATGTCATTTTAAACTTAAGGAAATTTACCTAATTACATACACAAACAAATAATGAAGCCCCAGTACAAGAAGTAATATGCAAGCACATGTTTAGAAATTTGTAATTGATATTAGCACATCATAAACTAACAATAAAAAATAGATCAAGTTGGTATCAAGGAAAAGGTTGAATTGATTGATTGCTTGAGTTTGTGCAATTAGGGTTTTAATGGTTGCAAAATTGTGATGCTTAGAAGGATAAAGTTGCAGAAAGGAGAAGAGAAGCTATTGGATACAACTTCTAAGGTAATGCCCAGAAGAAGGAGAGCCACAAGGCCACAATCTCCACCACCCAAAGTTCCAATTCCGCTGCACTTGAAACTCCTCAAGTTTTTCCTTCAACTGAGATTGAAGAGATACAAGAAGTACCAGTTTCTGAGCCTGAATCCACACCCATTATGTTTGGAGAAATAGAGCCTGAAGGTACTTCTTCAGAAGAGGAAGAATTCAAGAAATCTTTCTTCACTTTAACTGAGATGGTTAAAGTCCTCTATGAAGAGAGGAACACCAGAATGGTTGGAGAGAGTTCTAAACCTCCACATGGAGAAGGAAGTTTAGAGGATAAAAAAGATGAGAAGAAGGATTCAAAAGGGAATGGTGGAAAGCCACCTCCATCTCGACCATCCTCATCATCTTCCTCATCATCTTCATCGTCTCACACATCATCATCTTCCACTACCACCACTGAATTGCCCATACTCATTCAAAAACCCCAAAAGGAAAAAACTCCCTTACTTAAATTGGACATTAAGTTTGAACTTCCCACATACAATGGAGAGGTGAATTCATATAAGTTGGACAATTGGATTTGATAGTTGGAGGTATACTGCATAATTAAGAACCTTCAAGAAGATGACATAAATATCCAGTTGGTTTCATTGAAGCTAGAAGGAGCAACACCAGTTTGGTGGGAAGCAAAGACTCAAGAAGAAATGTGAATCCATGGTAAGATATCCATTACTTGGGTTAAATTTGTTTCTTCAATTAAAATACAGTTTTATTCTTGAGCCTATATGAAAAAATCCATTATGAGTTGGCAAAATTTTAGGTAGCTCAAAGGCCAAATAGTCAAATATTATACACGAGAGTTAAGGAAAAGGGCTTTGTTGTTAGGAGTAAATTTGAATTCCCAAGATACACCACTGAAATATATTAGGGGTTTACATTCCTATATGAAACATACTATTCTTATGTTCAATCCAAACAATTTAGATGAGGTATGTGTACAAGCCACAAATCTAGAGGAAAGAACATTCAGGAAGAGGGTAGGAAGAGGAAGCCATTCAAGGGCAATGAGAACGAGAATGGTGGACAATGGAAGGGAAAGAAAAATGCAAGTGTGAAGAAAGAAGGGGAGAATATCACATGCAAACATTGTTCCAAAGAGGGGCATGATGAAGCCCATTGCTGGAAATTACATCCCGAATTAAGGCCTAAGAAACAAAACAATAAGGGAAAACAAAAGACGACCACTACCACACAACATGACCTTGGTTCAGATTCTGGTGATGAGACCAAGATTTAAGGCATGGTGACAAAAGGAAAATAAATTATTGCAAGCACTAGTTCATCACATAGTGAAAACAACAATCTAAATGAAGAGTCAAGAATAGAGTTGTTTCATGTAAGAGTGATTTGAAATCATATAAAGATTGATGCATTATTTGATAGTGGGTCACAATGAAACTTGATTTCAGAAGACTTGGTTAAAAAACTAAACCTTCAAATTGTACCTCATCATAAGCCATATCCATTGGGTTGGATAGTTAACAATGAAAACTTACAGGTTACAAGGAAGTGTTTATTCAAGTTCACCATCACTGAAAAGTTCATTGATGAAGTTGAGTTATATGTAGTTCCACTTGACATCTCAGGAATCATTTTGGGTAGTCCTTATTTATTATAGGAAAGAAATATTTTATTACCATGACAACAAATACATATTGCTCAAGGATGGGGTGGAGTACATTATGAGAGCCCATCACAAAAGATGAACATTTCTTTCGTTAATGCAGGGCAAATGAAGAGACTAGTAAATGCAAGTAAACATTTTGTGCTTCTCATGATCAGGAAAAAAAAATGATATTGATTATGAATATTTTTGAAAGTTGTGATGATAAATTGAAATCTGATTTGTTTGATGTGGTAAGAAAGCATGGAGAGATGTTTCAGGAATCAAGGGGGTCACCTCCCAAGACGCGAATTCAACATGAGATTCAATTGCAACAGGACGTTCCACTTCCAAACATAGGCATGTATCGCATGTCGATTATGGAGAGCATGGAAATCAAAAATAAAAGTCAAGAATTGCTGAACAAAGGTATCATATTCCCATCCACTTCGCCATGTCGTTCGTTGACTGTCTTGGTGCCAAAGAAGGATGGAACTTGGTTCATGTGTGTGGATTTCCATGCACTGAATAAAATCACGGTAAAGAATAATTAGCCACTCCCAATAATTGATGATTTTCATGATCAGTTGAGGTATGCAAAGTATTTCACTAAGTTAGACTTACGAAGTGGTTATCATCAAGTTAGGATAGTTGAAGAAGACATTTGGAAAACCACATTTAAAACTAAACAATTGTTTGAATGGCTTGTTATGCCTTTTGGTCTTACAAATGCTCCAACTACTTTCATGAGGGCAATGAATGATGTGTTGAGACCATTTCTAGATGAATTTGTCATTGTCTACTTAGATGATATTCTCATATTCAGCAAGTCAAGAGATGAACATGTCATGCCTGTAAACAAAGTACTAGATGTCTTGAGAAAACAACAATTGTTTTTAAATATGTCGAAGTGTGAATTTGACAAGACTTCTTTAGTGTATTTGGGACACATTATTGGAGGAGGTGAGTTGAAGATCAACCCCTCTAAGGTTGAGGTAATTCTGAATTGGCCCAGGCCCAATACAGTTATAGAGGTAAGAAACTTTTTAGGGGCAACACAATATTGGAGAAATTTTAATGCTAATTTTTCTTCCATTGCAGGTCCATTACATGCATTGACAAGTGTCAAGAAAGTCTTCCACTGGGGAGATGTATAATAGAAAACATTTGATGCTTTGAAGCAAAAGATAAGTTCAACACCAGTATTGACTCTTTCGGATCTTAGATAACCATTCAAGATTCAAACAGATGCAAGCGATTGTGCTATGGGAGCAGTTCTATTGCAGCAAGGTAAGCCCATTTCATTTCATTCTGAAATTTTTAATGGAGTTGTAGCTAACTATCCCACCTATGACAAAGAACTTTATGCAATGGTACAAAGTGTTAAGAAATGGAAACACTATTTGATGGTGAAGGAGACCATCATCCATACCAACCATCAACCATTGCAGTATTTATAGTCATAGTCAAAGTTGCAGCAGTCACGACATTTTAGATGGATGGGTTTTCCACAACAATTTCATTTGGTTATCGAGTATAAAAAGGGAGCCTACAATAAGGTAGCTGATATGATTTCAAGGCCTATTGTAAATTCATATGTTTTTTCCTTGAAAGAAAATTCATAATTTCATTATAGGTGAAATTACATGCTGTAGATGCCCATGGGCATATGTTGTACTATGACCGAAGTCCATTGTCAAAGATCAGAAATAATTACAATAAGACCCCGAGGGGTGTGCTGTGTTGGTCCAAGACCAAAATAGAAAATCAAAATGTCACCCAGAAGGTGATAACTGTTTTGTAATATTTATATCGATTTGCAAAACTGCAAAATGGACAAAATTATAAGCAAAAATTCTGAAAATTAGGGGTTGTTCCCCCTCTGAAGTTCCCTGTCAATGTATGGCCTGTGGAAGTACCGATATGTTCTTGCTTGAGTGTGTTCTATGATCATCCATTCTCCTAGAGGATGATTCATCGCTTCTTTCGAAAACTTGTCCACTCTTTCATTTCGCTCCCTGTAGATGTGAGAGAAAGAAATCTGATCAAAATATGTTTAAGAAAAGCAATTTCGTCCATAATAGATCTCAATGTGTAAGCATTACAAGTAGCAGTGTTGTTAAACCAATCAATCACATTATTTGAGTCCCCAAAAATTTGTAATTTTTTGCAATGTTGAAGGATAGCAAAGTAAATCAGGTGTCGGAGAGATATCAATTCTGCATGATTATTTGTTCCATGGCCTAACCCCATACTAATCTGGAAGGAGTGTGATTCGGTGAGATGGAAGATGATGCCACCCCCACAACCATGTGGTTGAGTAGCCCCATCAAAATAGGCCCAAGGAATTGACTTGCCAATCTGCTCCTGTTTTATAATCCTAGGTTTGTTGTAATTCTCCTTTGCAGGTAACTCCTCAAACACCGAGCAAACTTTTGGAGGGATCAGATTCCAGATTACTGGCTTGTCTTGAAAGATTATGAGATTACGCTTGAGCCATATATGCCATGAGACCAGAATGGGCAAATTTCTTGTTTTTGTTTCTGCTGCTACTCCCCACCAAGTGTCCCATGCAGTTAGTAAATTAGCTCCATGCCAGCTCATGTTCAAATTGAGAGTTGTAAGAACTTGTGTCCATATTGAAATTGTTATGGTACATGTGAGGAAGAGATGCTGTGTTGATTCCTCCTCCTGATGGCAGACTACACACCAGGTAGGACCAGTGAAAGCCCTCTTTTTAAGATAATTTCCAGTGGGAATTTTGTTTTCAAGTATGCTCCACACCAAAAGTCTTGTGTGCATGGGGGCTTTCAGTTTCCAAAGAGTCTTCCACCAGCTTCTTATGCTTTCTGATTTTGAATCAGCAACAATGATGTCGTAGCCCTATTTAGAGGAATATTGGCCCTTTTTTGAGTGTCCCCAAATAAGTTCATCATCTTCATTATTTATTCTGACATGTGATTCTGTGAGTGCTTGGAGAAAATTTTGCCATGTCCTATCCCATTCAATGGGAATGTTCCAGTTTTGTCCAGAGAGCCAAGCTTGGGAAAGAAAGGTGGAGTTCTGATGATCTCCAAGCTGATCAATATATCTTATGCCTCTGCTGTTTAAGTAATTTATTAGCTCAGGTGGGAGTTGATAAGAGTTCCCACTTCCGATCCAGGGACCTATCCCAATATGAATTGAAGCTAAATCTCCAATTTTCTATAAGAGTCCATCCTTTATAATGGAATCATATTTAGGATGGTCCTCCATATAACCGAGATTCCCTTTCTGTTCCAGGAGGGTCATCTTATCCAATCAATGATAGATAAAGGCCAAATGTATTTATTGGTGATTACCTCCAACCAGAGACTTTTTTGCTTTAATAATAGCCAACCTTGTTTTGCAGCTAAAGCTTGTGCAAAAGCAGGGAGTTGCTTAAGTCCCCAGCCTCCCCATTTTTTGGGAGTGGCGATTCTGGTCCATTTAACACAAGCAAATGGTTTCCCTTCCTTTCCAAAGAAATTGACAGCAAGCTTGTTGTATTGTGTAAAGAATCCCCCTTGGATCCAAGCTAAAGACATCCAAAAGACTGGAGTGGCTTCCAATACTGTTTTGATAAGAATTAATCTTCCAGCCCTAGATAGGAATCTATGACACCAACAATTTATTATTTTCTCCACCTTGGTGATGAGCCAGTTCCAATCAGCAATTTGGTATCCATCAGGCTTCAGTCTAAAGCCTAGATACTTCAGTCCATCCTTTAATTCATTGGCTTGAAAAGGAAATTTTTAGAGTGAAAGTTGTATTTCCTACTAGGAGCATTCCGAGAAAGAGATGGTAGACTTTCCCCTATTGATTTCCATCCCTGTGGCTCTGCTGAAGAGATTTAGCACCTCGTTCATGGATGTGGTGTCCTGTACACTTCCACTTAGGAAAATAAGAATATCGTCCACAAAGAGGAGATTAGTCAGAATGAAATGTTCAGTGATCTTTAATCCGCTGAGTCTCCCCCTTCTTTTTTCAGAATCAATCAATCTACTCAGGCCTTCCATGACCACGAGAAAGAGTAGAGGGGATAAAGGGCAACCCTGTCTTATGCCCCTATTAATATGAAAGGAGGGAGTGGCTGACCCATTGATGAGGATAGCAAATGATACTGAGAAGATGCATCCCATGATCCAGTTTGAGAAATCCAGGGGAAAGCCCAAATGAATGAGGATCATTCTTATGTATAACCAACTAACTTTGTCGAAAGCTTTTGATAAATCTATTTTAAGAGTCAGTCCTTTGAGCTTCTTGAGTTTAATTGAGTGAATGGCTTCCCGGGTCGGGCCAATAGCATCTTGGATATGTCTGTGGTGAAGAAAAGCAAATTGTTCTTGGGAGATGTGATTAGACAAGATGGGCTTTATACGATTGGTGATGATCTTGGATATGATTTTATAAAGACAATTGCAAAGAGAAATTGGCCAAAAGTCATTGAAAGAGGCAAGGGAGTCAGATTTTGGGATCAGAGCTATGTAGGTGAAATTTAGAGGGGAATAGATACGGTTGGATATCCTACTCTCTTCTATGACCGCAAGTAGATCTTGCCCCAGAATATCAAGAAATGTAGTGTAGAATTCAACATGCCATCCATCCGGGCCTGGACTTTTATCCTTCTTAAACCATTTTAGGGTGCTCTCAAGCTCCCCCACAGTGGCAGGTTTTAGAAGATCTTTAGATTCATTAGGATCCACAAATCTAGGGAAATGGCCAACCAAATTAATGATATCAGGGAGAGTGGTACCACCGGGAGCTGTAAATTGATTTTTGAAGTGTGATATACCTAGCCTTGCTAACTAGGGGTGGGTGGAGGCCTAGCCATCCTGTTCCCTTCGCAGCTGCCAAATGGTGTTTGTAGCTTTTCTACCATTGGCGAAGTTATGAAAAAACTTTGTGTTTCCATCACCAGCTTGAAGCCAAATAGCTCTGCTTCGAAGCCTCCAAAGTTCTTCTTTTTCTAGTAAGATCTTTGCTTTCTATGTTTCCAGATTTACTAGTTGAAGCTTTGTATCATCATGCCGCTTTTCATCAGTTAGGTAGGCAATCTGTTCTTCTAAATCCTTCAGGGTCTGTTCATCTCTCACTTTTTTCCTTTTTGACTAGTCCATAGTAAGTGTTCTGAGTTTGTTTAGGTGATCACAGAAATCAACAGCCAATCTCTGCTCCCTGAGAGGAGGTTGTGCATTCCAAAAATCTGAGACTAGTTTGATAAAGTCCAGGTCTTTTAAGTATCTAGAATTAAATTTGAAAGGGGCATGAGGCTTTTTTGAAGGGCCTAAGACTTGTAGAAAAATGGGTGAATGGTCATATAGTCCTCCTATGTCAACCCATTGCCTGTATAGGGTGAGGGAACGGAGGAGATATTCATGAATTAGAAATCAATCAAGCCTCCTACCCAGGGCAGCCTCACTGGTTCTTCTATTATGCCAAGTACGCATTTTCTTGTTCATGGGCACATCGATGAGTCTATGGTTCTCCAGGAGTATACCCATCTGGTTCGTAATAGGGTCAATTTGAGAGTGATGGCACCAGGATTCCTTGTTCCCCAGAGAAAAATTTAAATCACCTCTGATGTTGGTGGGTTCCATAATAAGAGGGTTGTCCAATAAGGAGTGCCAAAAATCAAGTTTGTTATGCTTTGGAGCATATATGTTTATGACCCGTAATTGAATCCCTAGGTCATTCGCAAAAACATCCATGCCTAAGAACTCTTTCCTGCCCTAGGAGGAAATAGATTTGACTGATTTGGGGTTGATACCGATGGCAAGACCCCATGATCTACCTACAACATCTAGACTTTGAAAATACTAGCCTGGGAGGAGGGAGTGAAGGGTTCTGTATATGTATTCAGACGATCCAAGAGTTTCCTAGAATAGGAGGATATCGCAGTTGGAGTTGGTCAAAAGACGCTTGAGAGCCAATCTCTTTTTGGGGTTGGCTAGTCCCCTACAGTTGAAGGAGAGCCAAATCATGGGGGAACAGGAGCAGAGGGCTCATATGCTCTAAATTCCCTTTCAATAGTGGATTGACGACCCTGTGCTACATGAGCCACCGCCGACTTGATGGCTTTTGCAATCTTGGATGGACGCCCTCTGGTGGGTTTGGAGTTAGTTGAGATGGGAGTTATACCCAATCCAAGGAGGGGAGTATTATGCAAAGATCTAGAGTGGAGGCTGTAGTAATGGGACCCAATGTAGAAGGGGAGGAGTAGGGGGGGGTGGGAGGGGGAGATGTTCCCCTAGAAAGATGGACGGTGAGTGGAGAATGTTGCCGGGGGGGGGGCGTGGTTACGATATTGTAAAAAATGGGGGGAGTGGGATGGTATATGTAGAGCAGGCAAATCATTTGAAAGAAAAACAGAGTTTATGGGAGCAGAGTCATTACCTGGAGGGGGAGCCGATCCCACAACAGATTTGGAGCGTGTGCGCAGTGGTGATGGAGGGGTCTTTCATGGATTTTTTGTCTTCTGTGTTGGCAACCCATCAGCAGCCTTCAGAGGGGCTTGTCCTTGTAGCTAGTCACTCATGTTCCACTCTTCTGAGAGGTGATGTTTGACCCCTCGAGTAGTCTCTGAAGCTGGCGATGTGAGAAGTGGGCAATCCTTGTATAGATGCCCCACTTTGTGGCATCTTCTGTAGTGGAATGGCACTCCTTCATAGTCGAGGATCTATTTGCGAGAGAAGTGCCTCTAGTGGAGTGTAATTTTCTCCTCAAGTCCCTCCCTAGTATCAAAGTGAACCAGGATCCTAGACATGGTCATGATTCCAGTTTTTTCGTAGGACTAGTCGTGTTCAAGGTAAGTCCCCAATGCATCGTCAATGTGTTTGAAAACCTGAGGGATCCAGAATTGCATGGGTAACCCTGGCAGTCGGACCCAAATTGGTCCCACTCCCAACTTCTCTAGTTTCGGATCAAACAGAGGATCCCATCACTTTAGTAACATAGGTGCCATCTCAATATGCCAGTAATGGGAAATAATCCAATCCGTATACTCTTCTCTGTAAAAATGGAGGGTAAACCAACCACGAGCCAAAACCCTGATGACAGGGAGTTATTTTAATATTGCACCCCAAATTTCCATAGTCCATTGCTGAAGGCGCTCCACTTAATAGTTTCTTCCATGCACACGCCAACGAGAACCTTCCTCACCGTATCGACCGCATCTCCCATCAGAATGTCCTCGCCAAAGGTCAGATTAATGTCTGTATCCACTACCTTGAGGCACCTTCCCGTTTTTGGCTTATCCGCACACCGGCCTGTGAGGTTCTCTCTCAGTAAACTTTTGCATGCCTCAGGGGAACCGTGAGGGGTTGATTGAGTGGACCTAGGGTTGGGGATGGGAGAGCTAAAACATCTGGAGTGAATCGGAGAAATAGGGTTAAAGCTATTGAACCCCAGATGAGCAAAGGAATGTGTAGGATGAATAGGGTTAGATGGACCAGCCGATGTGAAGGAGGATGAGGGCGCGTTCAATGACATGGAAGGAGGCATAGACGAAACCAGGGGTGAGTGAAAAGTGGGGGAGGCTTGAAGGCTGGTGCTAAGCAGGTTAAGGGTAGCCGGAGAGAGTGGATCGAAATCTAAACCGGGGAGGTCTTCAATGTGGACATCAGGCAGGGGCGTTTTGTAGGTGGAAAGCGGGTGTAGAGGCATCAGTCGAGCATCTGTCACCTGATGAGATTTTGTAGGCCTGGGACCAGTGTCGGGGCCAGGTTGATAAGCCCATATCTCTTGGTTGGGTGATGGGTCCTCCTCATAGTCCACGAGGTCCTCCTCTTCCATCGGGAACTGACAATAATAGACATTCGTAAAACCAGGGGAGGGTAAGACAAATGGTGAAACGGGGTTTCCACGAAGCTAGATTGAAATCCAAACCATAATAAACTAGTAGAGCGAGGGTCATGAGGGTCAAATAGTTTAAAACAGGAGTATAGCGGTTAGACCCGTTAGGATTAACCCCCATAACCACCATGAAACCTGTCACAGTTGTGCATGAAAGTTACATAGAACAATATGCAAATGATAGTGACTTTCAAGAAGTATATGAAAGCTTGAGTCAAGGAAATCAAATTGAAGAGTTGTATTATCATGTATATAATGATTTGTTGTATCACTTGGGCAAGTTGTGTATTCCACAGGGAGAAATAAACAGTATCATAAGGGAGGCACACACTTCATTGATTTCTGGACACTTTGGTGTAGGCAAGATAATAATGAATCTTCAAAGGTATTGTTATTGGCCACACATGTTGGATAATGTTTCTCGTTTCATAAGCGGATGTTGTTTGTGTGCTAAAAGTAAGCCTATAAATAGGAAACTTGGTTTATACACTCCACTTTCAGTACCTTCACGTCCATGGAAGAGTATCTCAATGAATTTTGTGGGTGGTCCTCCATTGTCAAGGAAAAGTCATGATTACTTATATGTAGTTGTAGATAGGTTCATCAAGCGCATACTAAGACCATGTAAAAAGAAAATCACAGTTGAACAAACAACCTATCTTTTCCTCCAAAACATTTGGGTTCATTTTGGTCTTCCTACTTCTATTGTAAGTGATTGAGATTCTTGATTTGTTGGGAACTTTTGGTCAAATTTGTGGGACATGATGGACACAAAGTTGAAGAAGAGTATAGCCCTTCATCCACAAATAGATGGACAAACCGAGGTGGTAAATCGAATAGTCATTCATCTTCTTAGAGGATATTGCAACAAACATCCCAAGTTGTGAGATGAACAATTATATTACATACATCATGCATACAACAGGGCAAAGCATTCTTCCAGAAACACATCACCATTTGAGGCATGTTATGGGTACTTGCCAAGATCATCATTGGACTTCATCTTTGAGAAATATGTCTCCATCGATGGCCACAGTCACATCGATAAGGCAAGGAATTTCATAGGGCAAATTCAGTTGATACATCATACAGTGCAGGAACAACTTGAGAAAATACAAAGTAGCTACAAGGCAAGGCATGACAAACGCCGAGTTGATCATAAATTTCAAGTTGGCGATGAAGTTTGGTTATATATTAGCAAATAGAGACTTCAAGGGGAAGGTAAAAAGCTTAAACCAATCTGTTATGGTCCTTTTAAAATTCTGGAAAATATTGGTAATAATGCCTTTAAGCTTGATTTTCCTCCTTACATGAAAATATACTTTGTTGTTAATCTCGAGAATTTGAGATTTTTTTAGCCTCCTTTGATTGATGATCAAGGAGATCATGTTCAACTGCCATCAATAGATGATTTCTCACCATAATATCTTGATGAACTTCAACAGGATCTCATACTTGACATAAGAATCAAAACTTCAAAGAGAGGGGATGTTGAATACCTTAGAGTGGGACTCAAGGGACAAAAACCATCTCAAGCCAAATTGTTGCAGATCAAGAAGTTGAGGGAGTTGTACCTTCACCTACTGAAAAATTGATAGTATCTTTTGGGGTCCAAAAGGCTTCTAGCCGGGAGGAATGATCAGATGCTCAGTATTTAGCTCAAAAATCAAAGTTCTCAGAATGGCTCCAAAATTGAATGACTCGTCCATCTCTGAGAAAAGATCCTAACACAACTCCTTTCGCTAAAAATCGAGTTTGTATGAGAACGTTATTATGTTATGATTGCTATGATAAATAGGCGAAATTAGCAAACAAAAAAATACCCAATCACTCCACAGTCAACAGTCCATACTGTTGACGTGGCAAGTGACTAGGCAGGGTCAATGGTGGCCAACAATGAATCACAGATGGACAAGTGGCATCGTTTCATTGGGTTACACAGGTGATGTGTTGGCACAATTTTATTGGTTTGTTTTTGGGCCAATGAAAGAATGCCACTTGACAAGCGTGAAGGCCACCACATGGAACCTCACAAAGGCCTTGACAGTCTCTACAGAGGATAAAATTTTTATGGTGGAGGTCGGGGTCAAACTCATGACCTCTAGCATACCTTTCGCATGTCTTAACCACCCCGCTACCATTTGTTTCTTACCCCATTAGTTATCCATTATTATTTAAAGTGCAATGATTATGGGGTTGGCGGTTAGAGGAGGGCTAGCTCACAGGCCAACCCTCCCCATGTCAATGCAATGAGTGTTACATCAAATAGTTAATGTGGTGGTTATCCAAACAAACCTGCGACGGTTAGTGCTAACCATATGCTAATAGGTTTGCGGTTAATGCTACGGTCAACTATCCTGACAGAGAAATGCGAGGTAACCACAACATGTGACCCCTCCATAGAAACGACCAACGATTTAAAAAACGGTCAAGGTTATCCGCACAATTATGCGCTAATCCTAGTTTAACACTCCACTAATCTGCGGTTAGCCTAATTAATTGCGTAGTTAAATTGGTGGGAATTTTGGTGGTTCCACCATTTTCAGGCCTGCCTCTAGATTTGGTGGCCCTAACTGGAGTTATTCCCGAATTAGTGGAACTTTTCTAGGAAAAGACTATATGAGTCATAGAGAAGGCAGTTTTCTACCAAATCAAGCTCAGGAAGAGGTGTTCTTGGCTAATCTAGACATTCTAAACACATTGGTGTAGGTATCAAGAGCCATAGAGCTTTGTAAAATGACATCTTTCCATTTGAGCTAATATAGAGGCCCACGACATGGACGCTGGAACAAGGAGATGTACTTTGATGGTTTGATGTACTTTGAATGTCTGTTGTTCAGTACTTGTTTTTGAAGCTATTTACTTCATGAATTTAATTTTAAACTTAAGGAAATTTACCTGATTACATACACAAACAGCTAATTAAGCCTCGATACAAGAAGCAATATGAAAGCACATGTTTAGAAATCTATAATTGATATTAGCACAACATAAACTAACAATAAAAAATAGATCAGAACATAACCACCTTCAACATCATCATGGATGTCAATTTATTCGATGTTCTCTAATTCCTCTCTCTCTCTCATTTTGTTGGCCATCATTGTTCTGCTCAATATCCACTAAAGCATCATCAAATACATGCCTTAATCTTGGATCATAATGTATGACAAATATACATTTCAGGTCCAAAATATCTTCATAGAAAAATACCTGCAAATGAACGACTTACATATATTAGACCTATGTTATAACAATTTTATAGATTAATACACACACACACACACACACACACACACATATTCACAATAAAATATGAATTCATAGATTAATGATCACTATTACTTCTTGTTTGAGTTAAAGAAATACCTGCTCAATGAAATGGAAGAACATAAGGCTCCTTATCCTTTGGTAGGAACCTTGAGGAATCCATAGAAAACAATCCACTATGGGTATCTTGTCTTTATGTCCTCTTAAATGCTTCATACCATCTACACTTAAAAATACAGCATTTAAAAGAGCGGTAATCCAACTCAATAATTTCCTGGATTTTCCCAACATATTGTAGATTCCCTTCAATAATATTCTTATATTTTGAGCTTGATTGACTGGATTTCTTGAAATCAGCCATGATTCCACAATCAAAGGATTGTCTCTTTACATCTACACTTACTACACAATTATGTTGACCATATGTCCGCATTGCAGGATTTCCTCGAATGTGAAAGACCATTTATTTTAGTGAAAAAAAATATAATGACAAATATTAAAACCGTTAATAGTGTGAAAATTGTAAGGAAAGAACATTGTATAAAATTCCAATTGTACCTTTCCTTCACATCCTCTACACATGTTGACTTCATCTTTTTTTACGTCTGAATCTGCACCTACATCTTCTATTTGATTTTGAATTTATTTAGTAGTCCATTGTAGTGTGCAATATTTTCCCCATTCCCAAGCATATTAGTTGGAAGTGGATTATTCCTTGGGTTCGATCTCTTAAAATGTCTCCTTACCTCTAACACTTCTTCTCACTTTTTATCATATAAATCAATACATCTTTTAATAAATTCCATGTGGTACAAAATAAACTTGTCAAATATGGCACTTTGGTCTACACCTATTACATGTCAACATGTTTATTTCAAACTCCAAATGTTATGTTGTTAATTTGACAAATAAAGTACAGAGTAAATTAATGTTTGCAAGGAAAACAACCACACCGATCATGAATTTACTTACTAATTTCTACTTCAAAACCATTAGATTGCAGTTTTTCTCCATTGATAATATTTGATGCTCATTCTTCATCCCAAAAGCATGGCCCATCTTCAAAATCCTTACCAAGGAATTCACATAGGAAGAAAAATGCTTCATTCAATACATACACTTCAACCGTGCAACCCTATGGATGTGCCTTTTGTCGAGCATATATTTTTAGATTTTTCATATACCTCTCAAAGAAAAAAATCCACCTCATTGATACGACACCCACCAATTCAATGAGATCAACTAGGTGCATAATTAAATGGACTTGCAGGACCACAAAACTTGTAGGGACCTCATTCTCAAATACTATAACACCCTCCTCTCATGCCTACCCAAAGTAACCATGCCAACTGGGTAAACATGAGACAAGAGGGTACTATGATAAGATTCAACCTCCTATCTAACCTCAAGGAAGTGGAATCGACGAAACATCACACATAGTCATCCAACATCATTAATAGAGCCCTCAGGAGACATGTCATCCACTCAGACAGCTTGTCCCTAGGTCCCACTACTGTTTAAGGTCTCTTATGCCATAGTCGCTCTCATGCTATGGGAAAGGGAGCGACGAGAAACCCAAAGTCACTCTCATAGGCCTGCCTACCAGTGACTTTGGACTAAACTTGTTAGTTCCATGCCAACGACCTCAAGAATTAAGCCACTTTTTCAGGCCCAGAGCCCAGGCCACTGCCTAGAATGGAATGAAAGCTCAGAATCAAGTAAAGTACATGGAAACAATAAAGAAAAAGTAAATAGTTGATCAAGACCTTAACCAGACCCCTACTAGCCATGACATGCATTTCGTCAAACATATCATCGACATGTGCATATAAACAACAAAGTAGGAATATAAATACAATCAACATATCAGCCATCAAAATCCATATATACATCAGTACCTTTACACATGAGAATCAAGGGAATGAATTTATCATTAATGAATGTAGTAAGCCAACCGAAGATGGGACTACCACATTTCACCTGACCATAGAATGGCTGAGCCAAATCTCTCTTCATCCATTCACCCCCATGCCATATTCCAATCATGAATGTGGGATCTCATAGAACACATCAATAAAAAATCATCCATGGATTATAGAGGCCATCCACCTTAACCCATCAAAAAGTGATTCCACCTCATAGTAGGACATCCCAAAACCATCATTAAATTGATATCCATCCAAGCCTTCCAGGGCTTCTAGAGCGTTTGTCCAACCAAGGCTTCCAAGACTAGTAACTCAACCAACAACCTATCCAGGGCTTCCAAAGTGTCTGTCCAACCAAGGTAGTAACTCAACCCACCAAATGCTTCCAGAGCGTTTTTCCAACAAAGGCTTCCAGGATTAATAACTCAACCCAAGCTATTACATGGCTTCCAGAGTGTTTGTTCAACCAGGGCTTCCAAGACTAATAACTCAACTCAAGCTAAGGAACCATGAGAACCAACTAAAAACGAACAATGAAAGTAAACCCACAATCACCATGGTTATCCAGGAAATGGAAAGGCTAGGCAATCCACTATCGATCTAGGAAATCCTCCATGCCAATAATGGATCACAACCAAGAAACCACATGCATATGACATGCATTCCAAAACTAGTGAAAAAATCATACATGCAACTCGATACTTGCAATAAAATATGATGTAGCTATTGATGTCAATGCCTTCTTGTGCTTTCTTGCTCTTCCTTTGCCTTCTTTCTCCAAGAATCCAAGTATGCCACACCCTCCAAGAGTGCTCCAAGAAAAATCTAAGTATCCAAGAGTATGAGAGAGAGAGAGAATAATGAGAGAGAGCTCCAACACTGAACTGAGAAAAGGTTACCCACTGATCCTCAAAAGCATTTTTATGGATGAGGCCTATATTTTCTTCATTTTCCATTATTTTCCTTCATTTTCCTCCTCATGTGCAACCTGTGACCTTTCACCTCCCTTTTATCCTAAGTTCCATTATTTTCATAAATAAATGTGCCAAAAATGTATTTTTTCCTTTTAATGCCTTAGCCATTGCCTTTGCTAATTTCCTTAGCCATAAACAACCAAATGAACACCCCCTAGGATATCTTGCCCAACATTCAACTTGGAATAAGTGTCCCATCGACCGTGGTTATTGTTTTTAACTTTTATTACATGGAATTTTTGCCAGCGCTGTTACAGAATCCTCCCCATTGTTACAAAACCCTCCCCCTTGGGGGACATTATCCTTGGTGTTGAATCACACATATACCTCAGCAACCTGTTAAAACAAGAAACACTGCTCATGGAGCTTTACAACACAGCTCGATGCAGTATTTACAGTGAAAGATATGATTAAGAGAAAAACATCATAACAACATGACAACATACCGCATAGTGGAGCTTTATAACACAACCCATTATGGTATTTACAATGCTCATCTTGCTGAGTTCCAACTCATATAACATCATAAAATCATGATAACATAACCACATGATAGCATAATAACATGACACCCATACTACATAGTGGAGCTTTATAACATAGCTTGTTACGGTATTTACATCCATACCTGGGTGTACATATAGTAACATCATCAAAATATGGATACGGAAACATATGCCAAATCATATACCAAAGTATATATCAAAACATATAATAAACGCCATGTATAAAAATATATCAAAACATCATATAGCATATATCAAACCATCATAAAGCATATATCAACCACCATAAAGCAAATACCAGACCACCATAAGAAAATAACAAACCACCATAAGAAAATACCAAACCACTATGTCAGGATGCTTTGCCTCAACCGACAAATAAGGAAGGATACATGGCCCATATCTGATCCGTCATCTCCCATGTAGCTTCATCGGGCCCAAAGTGCTTCCATTGCACTTCAACTTGATCGATTGCTCAGTTTCGGTGCATGAGCACCTTCTGCGATATACACTGAGGCTCGGGCTGGAATTCTCCATTTGGTTCCACTTGCAATACGGACCAGTCAATTACATGATCAACATATTTAACATACTTCTTAAGCAATGAGACATGGAAAACATCATGGACTTTCAATGTCGGAGGTAGTGCAAGTTGATAGGCTATTGGCCCAATCTTCTCAATAATGCTGAAGGCTCCACAAAACCATGGTGCCAGCTTAGCACATGAGCCAATCTGCAAGGAGCTTTTCTTTGGTTTGATGTGCAAGTACACATGTTCCCCAACCTGAAACTCCTTGAACAACTTGTTCTTATCAGCATAACTCTTCTTCCTATTCTGTGATGCCTTTATATTCTTCTTGTAGGAATTTACAGGGTAATTTCCTCAGACAGAACACCAAAAGGACACCGCTCACAAACAGATCATAGATCAATACACCAGTATTTTGACATGGTTAAAACCCTCATAGAGGAAAACAGTCCACGACCTGCACCAATGTGGCTACTACAGGAAATTTATTAATAAAAGAATGAAAATTTACATAAGCTTCTCTCATGCACGGTTAACCTACAAATGACCCTCCATGCGCTTTAAATAGAATTCATGGACCAATCGGGTGTCAAGCCACGGATCAAGTGTCGGTAATACTGAGGAGAGAATGAACCGTCGGATCACTACATATGGTGACCGTCGGATTGTAAGTTACAAAATGTACAACGGTAAAGAAACACACTTTACCTAACTCTATACCTAACTCTATACTAGACCAAGTTGAACTTAACTAATTCCTATGTGTCGGAATATCCTAACATCCCCCCTTAAGAACAACTTGGGATAGGATTGAAGGATTTACAAATATGACACAATAGGAGAAGGAAGGAGGCACTAGAGCATATCCCCTCTTAGTGACAACTTCCTGAACTCCAACTATAAATCGAAGTTTAGTGAACTTCGCCTCTGTGAGAGCCTTTGTGAAGATGTCTGCAACTTGATCATCTGTTGAACAATATTGCACTTCAAGAACATGGTCATGAATGAGCTTTCTGATGAAGTGCATGTGTAGTTCAATGTGTTTTCTACGCTGATGTTGGATTGGATCTTTGCATAGCTAAATGGCAATTTGATTATCACACCAAAGTGTAGTTGGATGCTGCTGCTGAAAGCCAAACTCTGATAGGATCTGACGAAGCCAGAAGGCTTCCTTACTAGCTTCTACAGCACCACGATACTCTGCTTCTGCTGAAGAGAGAGAAATGGCACCTTGTTTCTTGCAAGCCCATGTAATAGGTATTGAACCAAGAGTGAACACATAACCGGCAGTAGACTTCCAATCATCAGCGTCACCAGCCGAATCGGAATCAGTGAAACCAACCAATAGAGGAGATGCTTCAGAATTGTAATGAATTCCAAACTGAACTGTAACTCGAACATAATGAAGTATTATTTTATCTACTTTCTAATGACTTTCACATGGCTTTTTCATAAACCGAGCAACAAGGCCAACAGCAAAGGAAAGGTCAGGACGAGTATGGGTTAGATACAAAAGTTTTCCTACAAGTTGACCGTATAAGGTAGCATTAACTTCAGGGGAAGTAAAAGTGACTGAGAGTTTGACTCCAGACTGAAAGGGAGAAGTCTTACAGTCTTCCATGTGAAAATGGCGTAGAAGATCACATGCATACTTGGATTGGGAAGGGGAAATACCTTCCTTGGATTGCAAGACTTGAAGACCGAGAAAATAATGCAAGTGTCCTAAGTCTATCATTTCAAACTTCTTTTTAAGGCTGGACTTCACATGGTTGATAATGTTGGGATCACTACCAGTGAGGATAAGATCATCAACATAAAGGACAAGAATTATAAGAGACTTGCCCACTTTCTTGGTGTAGACAGTATTGTCAGAATGACAACTAGAGAAGCCAAATTCTAAAAGAAAGCTATCCATTTTGGCGTACCAAGCCCGAGGAGCTTGCTTGAGACCATAAAGGGATTTCTTAAGCTGACATACAAGACTGGAGTCTGTTTGTATAAAGCCAATGGGTTGTTCCATATAGATTTCTTCATGCAAGTCCCCATGCAAGAAGGCGGATTTAACATCCATCTGATGGACTTCCCATTTGAAAGAGGCAGCAAGGGAAAGAACAAGGCGGATAGAGTTCATTTTGGCAACAGGGGAGAAGGTTTCAGTGTAGTAAATGCCTTCAACCTGTGAAAATCCCTTAGCAACAAGACGAGCTTTATGTTTATCAACTTTCCCATCTGGTCCATACTTTGTTCTGTAAACCCATTTACATCTAACAAGTTTGCGTCCCTTTGGTAGAGGAACAAGATCCCGTGTATCATTTGCCAACAATGAACGATAATCTTCATTCATAGCTGTGTCCCAATCTGGATGGCCTGAAGCTTCTGCAAAGGTGTCAGGATCATAATTCGCTAAGACTTGAGCTAGTAAAGAAGAGGCTCTTTCGAACTGAGAACGTGTACGACGCTGATCTGTAGGATCACCGGTAAGATCACCTGCTGCATCCCGAGTAGCACGGACCCATTTTGGAAGTGGAGGAGGTGAAGGAGGATCCTGAGAAGGTGGGGGAGGATTGTCATCCTCGCTTTCATCATCTGAAGAAGAAATAGGTTCAAAAGTAGAAGAGATAGAGAGAGGTGGCACATTCGCCGAACTAGGCTAGTAGGCCGATATATTTTCATCAAACTTTACATCTCTTCTAATGATAACATTTTTGGACTTAAATGGAATAAGTCTATAACCTTTTACATCTTCAGAATATCCAACAAAAGTACATTTCTCACTCTTAGGTTCTAAAGCTTTATGCTTTTCATCTGGAATATGGGCCCATGCTTCACTTCCAAAAATACGAAAGTGACTTACATCTGGTTTAATGGAACTCCAAGCTTCTTCTGGAGTGATATTTTTTAGAACTTTAGTAGGAGTGCGATTTATTATATAATTTGCACAATTAATTGCTTCGGCCCAAAAACTAAGACTGAGTCCTTTAGATTGCAGCATACAGTTAGCCATTTCCTTTAAGGTGCGATTTTTCCTTTCAGCTACACCATTTTGTTGTGGAGTGTATGGAACAGGTGTTGCATTTGAATTCCATTCTCAGTGCAAAAGTTGATGAAGTTGTTTTTAACATATTCTCCACCATTATCAGATCTTAGCTTAAGAATTTGATGTTCAGATTGTTTTTCAACAAAGGCTTTGAAGGCCAAAACGTGTTAAATACTTCGCTCTTGAGTTTTAAGAAGTATACCCAAGTGCGTCTGGAGAAATCATCAATGAAAGTTAAGAAATACTTGTAGCCAGAGAATGAAGCAACTGGAAGTGGACCACATAAATCACTGTGCACAAGCTTTAAAGGGGCTGAGGCGTGCCAAGAGGCACGTTTTTCAAAACTGTCCCGATGATGTTTTCCGAGTACACCTCCGGAACAAACACCATCTCTGCAAGATACCATAGGAAGACCTGTTACCATATTTTCTTTACATAGATGCTGAAGGGAGCGATAGTTTAAGTGACCAAATCGCTCATGCCAAAGTTTGCTCACTTCATCATTATGAGCAACAAATACTGAGGGAAGATTTGATGACCCAAAGTTGTGAAACTTATACAACCTTGTGGAATCCTCAGCAATACCAGTAGCTAGAATCTGTTTAGGATCTCTTAGATCCTTGATTACAACATCATGAGGTGAAAATTCAACAATTTTACCTTCACCTGAATGAGTTATCTGATATACAGATAGAAGGTTGCTGGATAAGGTTGGAACACATAATACATCATTAAACTGACCATTGTCTAGATGAACAGTTCCAGTCCCTACAACATTAAGAGATCTATCATCACCAACATATATATTTTTGGTGTTACAATCATGTAAAGAAGAAAACATGGCTTTGTTTTTGGCCATGTGATAAGAGGCTCCAGAATCAATGAGCCACTCATGAGAATGAGAAGAAGAAGATACATTTAGTGCATAGCCAGACCGAGATGCTTGACAACCACATGCAGAAATTGCCATTCCTGAAGATGAAGTTGAAGTTGAAGAGTGCTCCAAATGGATGTTATGCTTCTTCATTGCTGCTTCCAAGGCTTCCATCTTCTTAAAGCATTTGGATTCTAAGTGGCCATCTCGATTACAAAAGTTGCAATGTCTATCAGTCTTCTTCCCTTTGTTTTTATTTTCCTATCATTTTGGTGAAATGATTTTTCATTTTGAGGCTGAAATTGCTTAGGACCCTTGTTTGGTTTAGGACCATTCCTTTTAGGATACGACTTCTTAGGATTCTTTGAATTTGGTTGCTGCTGGGTGGTTAACGCTTTCTTAGAAGAGTTTCTAGGATTAAGAAGACCAAGGTGTAAGAGTTTTTCTTATTCTCTTATTAAAGAATCACAAAAAGAACCAAAGGAAGAGGGCTTGTAGGTTTCCCCTTGAGAAATGAAGGCTTCTCTTGTAGAATGGAAGGTGGAAACAAACACAAAGTAGGCTGGTCCCAACTTAGTAAGACTGGAATATATAAGGTTATTATCTTCTTTCTTAACCTTAACACCTTCCAAGAGAAGTCTAAGGGTCTTGAATTTGGACAAAAACTATTCAATGCAAGAAAAATTATTGGGATCAAAGGTAAGAAACTCATTTTCAAGTTGATGGGCTCTAAGTTCATTTTTGATTCCAAAAACATTAGTAATCTGCTTCATTGCTTCATCAGGAGTATCAAGTTATGCAATATGGAATCTAAGATCTGGAGAAACAGACATCCCTATCAACCCACGTGTTTAATCTTGCCTATTTTCCCATTTAGCTGCCTTATCTTCATCTTTCGGTTTGGTTTCTTAGCCTGAGGCTATTCTGTAAAGACCTTTACTTCTAAGTAAATCCACAATGTAGGACCACCATTGGAAGTAGGTTGTGTTGTCCAGAATAACTTGGCATGGACTTTCGATTTTAACAGAAATTGAAGCTATATATGTTGAAACTAAGTGCTCGAATGGCAAGATCTCGAAAAATTAGGCTAGTTAAAAAAAAACGGCTCTAAAAACGACTTCCGGATGAAGAAGTTATGGCTTTTTGAAGAAACGTTGATGAAGGCACCGACGAAGTGAGGGAATGTGCGGAAATGAAAAAAAATGCCCCCCTTTCCAACAAAAAGGAGACTTAAACTCAAGACCTCTACTCTCATGAATTAGCTTTGAACCAAGTGAGCTAAACAAAAAGTTTGAGAGAGAGAGAGAGAGAGAAATAGAGAGAGAGAGTGGGGGGGGCATTGTTTTTTTTGGTCACTAAAGCTTTGGGTTGTGTGCTTGCTTCAGAAAGCTCTTTTTCCCTGCAAAACAAAAAACACAAAACCTACCACGGACATACAAAAAAAACAAACCTTACGGCTTAAAGTTAGCTTTACCCGGAAACTAAATATTTTCCGCAATGTTTCTATTTTTCCGAGATCACACTAAGGGGTAGCAGAAAAGAGCATACACATGAGAAAAATCCTTCCTCTCTATTTCAGATTTGCCCAGATCACACAGAGTCGCAGGGAAAAGAGCATACGCAGAAATGAAAGGTATAGATCCGGTAATGAAAAGGAAGTTATATAAACCGAAATAATAAACAGAGAGAAAAATAACTAGAAACTGCAAATTGTTAAACACACATGGGGAGCGAGAACAAATAGGAAAGATAAAACATGCAATACAATTTTTATTCGCAAATGATACACATTTATAGTACATTATGTGACCATTGGGATTCACATCCCAAGGTCCCTTGGATTGCTTTGTTCATTCGACTTCCACACTAACCCATTTAGGATTAGGTGTCCAACATTGCCCCCTTAATCCGAAGGGTTATGTATGAGTCCAAGAAGAGAGCTGTAATAAAAAATGTGCAAAAATGCATGGCAGCACTAGGTTGAATGTGCTCTCTGAAATGTTGGTATAATGGGCGGTGGTTTAAGGATGGCCACCAACACTGGAACGCTTAGTACAGTTCCCGGAACTCTTCCAAAACTGGCAAGACGCTGAAGTCTTCTGCTAGAGGAAGTGATCCTATTGTTTTACAGAGGAAAACCTTCAACCAATAAAGGGAGGTCTCACCCAACATAAAAGGTAAAACTTCAACCTGAAAAGGAAAGTCTCAACCTGTGATGGTTTAAGGATGACCAACAACTCTGGAATGCTTAATGAAATTCCTGGAACTCTTCAAAACTGGCAAGAAGCTGGAGTCTTCTGCTAGAGGAAGTGTTCTCAATTTTGTTCCTGGAACTCTTCCAAAACTGGCAAGAAGCTGACGTCTTCTGCTAGAGGAAGTGTCCCAGATTGCCAACTGAAGGCATGTTCACGGGCATCTTTGTCTCTAGCTACAACTCTGAAACTGGTGTGGCAGGTTGTGGCTCAGGCTCGCTTGATGTGACTTTGAAGCTTGTAGATGACCATCATTTCCCCCCATGTCAGATACAAGGTGAGATGATGGAGAAAACTTAACTGCAAGACTGTTCAATACTCTGGAACAAGTTCTGACATGTGTTTGGAATATCTTCATGGTGTTGATGCCCATTGCCAAGAAGCGATCCATCCTAGATGTATCTTTGTTCTTGCAGGACGTTTGTTTCTGAAGCATCTCTATGAAGAATGACTGGTTTTATGACAATGCTTACATGGATGAAGATCAAAACAGTGATCTTTCAGATGGCCAACTCGGTCACAGTGTTGGCATTTCACATACTGTTGCTGTTGTTGTTGCTGTGGAAGAGGGGCAGAGTCTGGAACAGCTGGAGCTGAACTGTGATGAGGGATAGGTGAACTGTCATGGATGAATCCAGCACTCTGACACTAAATGGGCTTTGAGTAGTCTGGAATATGAAAGGACAAGTCCTTGTCATATCCAAGACCAATTTTATGCTTGTTCTGGACAAGCTGTTCCCAAGGTCTGATGATGGGCTTGGGAAGTGCAGACTGAACTTCTGCATCTGCATGTAATCTTGCTGCTTTGTTTGGTACTAAATCTGAATGAACTGTAACATTATTAACATGCTGCTGATGGGAGTCTGTTTCAATCTTCTGAACAGAAACAGGTTCAGAATGATTGCTCCATTGCTGTAATTCTGCTCGCTGAAGCTGAGATTCAAGCTCCAAAAAGTCTATTTTTTCCTGTGTATTCTGCAGACATGATTTAATGTCACAAAGAGTGTTCTTGTTGATTTTAACTATGTCTTCGATAGTAGATTGTATCGGAGTTTTGAGAAACTCTAATACACCACCAATTAGAGTCATTTTCTCCAATGCAAACTGACACTTTAAAATTTGTTCACAACTATGAACCAATATTACTGCAAGGTATTCTCAAACTTTGTTCTCCCAGAAAACTACAACAATCAAGTGATATTCTTCCTTGAGGAATGAACCAAAAGCAAGATTTGAACTCTACAAGTATTCTCCAAATCCACACACAATAAATCTTTGTCTCCGAATGCCCTTTGAGAAAGCTCGAACAGTAAAAGTTTCTTCTCGTAATGCCCTTTGAGGCGCAGAGAAAGCTCTAACAATAAAAATTGCTTCTCTTCGAAGCCTTCGACGAGCTTCTGATGAAACAGGCTACAGTATTTTGGCCTTAACTGGTGTTTTGGTTTACATAATTTCCTTCTCTCTTGGTGTAGGAGCTATTCCATGGATTATAATGTCAGAGATCCTTCGTGTTAATGTAAAGGGCATTGGTGGTAGTATTGCAACTTTGACAAACTGGTTGACTTCTTTTTTTTAGTGACCATGACAATTAATTTACTTCTAGAATGGAGCTCTGCAGGGACTTTTTGGATTTATGCTCTTGTTGCTGCTTTTACATTTGTATTTGTTGCGGTATGGGTTCCTGAAACTAAAGGGCGAACTCTCGAGGAAATCCAGTTCTCATTTCAACGAAGTTGACCTGGTTATAGTTGTCATATTTTAGTGATGACTGAGCAGATTACTACAATGAAGCAATTTTGAAAGCTTCTGAATAGAAATACGGTGGATGTTATTAATATCTGTAATGCTCTATCACGCCATTTTTTCCATGAACTTGGACATAAACAAGTGCCAAGACACAAATATTGCTACTGGGGACGAAATTATTTCCTCTCTACTCGCTGGCATGTTACTTGTTCCAAAATGGTCAACGGGTAAAATCTATGCGCGCTATGGATCGTTGCGATATAGGAATTACATGTATCAATATAGTAAGTGCAGAGATGCATTTTGTATTGCTTTTTTTCAGTAAGTAAGAGAAATTGAGCTCCACATTATTGTAATTCATGAGTTCCTTTACATATAAAAATGAGTTTTAGCTCATTATAATTCATGAATTGGTTGTTAATTTTGACCCTTTTCTTATCGTCTCCATCAGAAATGCGCTCTGGCTATCAGAAAAGTCACTCCTACTATTCTATCTATATGTACATCTGTATATAGAGAATTTGAACTGTATGAAATGAAACATACAAAATAAATATAACTTGTTGATGGTGATTTGAGAGCGTGATAATCGTAGCATCCTTTGATCGGAGAGAGCCTTTTAGTGTCTGCAAGCTGATAGAGAAGGTGTGCATGTTTACCTAAGAAAACCAACTGTGCGAGGATGGACCAATTCACGGTTTCTGACTGCAACAGTCTATTCCTTTCAGTATAGGTGTTACGTATCCAATTCCGTTAACATCTTCCCCAACAATATGGATTAGCGGTCAACCGGAGCAAGCCAATCTTACAATGGCAAGAGGAATGGAGCCGAGGAGACTTCTGTTAAACCCATTCGAATCTACGGGCACAATGTTTGACACACGGCATGAAAGTGCCCCGTATGAATTAGCGAGAGAAATCTATCAGGAACGATATCTCAGTCCAACAGAAGGAATGCAAAGGCCGAGATTACCAGAAGGATCGGAAACGATCTATCGGGAACAACATTTCATTCCTACAGAACGAATGCAGAGGCCGAGATTACCAGAAGGATTGGAAACAATGTATCCGCAACAACAGTTCGTTTCAACGGAAGGAATCCAAAGGCCTACATTACTAGAAGGATTGGAGTCATCGACGGAGCAGAGACCGAAGGGGAGGCCAAATACAATTGGTCAAACGGATATATCATCAACAACTCCAGACATTTCATAATTTTGCAAAACCAAATCGAGATAAAAAAGGGAAGGCGGCGTTTGACAATGGAAAGCGTTCCTCGAAGTATTGTCAGGATTCATGAGAATCGTCAGGATTTCCTTCTTACTCCAGTGGAAACTTACGAGGAAAACTGGACTGCTCAGGATTACAGGGAGGCAGAGAGTGCAGGTATCTAAACACAGAGAATAATAAAGAATCACAGGTGAATAATAGACAGAGCGGCGTTTTGTATGCAGAGAGATGCTACAGGAGGAGCGTTCAGACCAGTCAGTGCGCAGTCTCAGGCGTTACCCACCCAGATTATAGCGCAGAGGGCAGATGTGTCAGGCTACAGAAATGCAGAGCATGGGCAGAATAGGGAGGCGTGCAGGTCTGTATCAGCCAGACAGTTTGCAGCATGAAATAGGGATGCACACAATAATGACAATTCTATCCGCAGGAATGCAGAACTGACATGCACAGAGAGGCCACAAAACAAGTGGCTCAAATTGGAGTAGGACCAGCAATCGCCTGCTCTGATACCATGTTAAACACACATGGGGAGCGAGAACAAATATGAAAGATAAAACATACAATACAATTTTTATTCACAAATGATAAACATTTATAGTACATTATGTGACTGTTGCGATTCACATCCCAAGGTCTCTTGGACTGCTTTGTCCATTCGACTTCCACACTAACCCATTTAGGATTAGGTGTCCAACACAAATAAACACTGTATACCTCCAGATCTTAAAAATGACGTAGCTAGGGCTACCAGAAACCTTTTCGCGTGAAACGAAAGGGGTTCCTCACTGGAACTGATGATCCTAACACAAGAGAGCAGTCCTCTCAGCCCGAAAGCAGTTAGAAACAACAGATCTAGGAAATGGCAGTCGGATGCAGTTCTACCGGCTTCAGATTTGGATCACCAATGGACGCGACCCTCAAATAGCTTTGATACCATGTAGGAATTTACAAGGTAAGTTCCTCAGACAGAACACCAAAGGACACCGTTCACAAACAGATCACAGATCAATACACCAGTATTTTTGACGCGGTTAAAACCCTCAAAGAGCGAAACAGTCCACGGCCTGAGCCAACGTGGCCACTTCAAGAAATTTATTAATAAAAGAATGAAAATTTACATAAGCTTCTCTCATGAAAAGTTAACCTACAAATGACCCTCCATGCTCTTTAAATAGAGATCATGGACCAATCGGGTGTTAAGCCACGGATCAAGTGTCGGTAATACCGAGGAGAGAATGAACCGTCAGATCACTACATATCATGACCATCGGATTGTAAGTTACAAAAGTACATAGTAAAGAAACACACTTTACCCAACTCTATACTAGGCGAAGTTATACTTAACTATTTCCTATGTGTCGGAATATCCTAACAGGGGCCCTTAGTCAAAAAATTTAAAAAATGAATTAGTGCTTGTATTTCCTTTTTAATAAAACTTACCATCATAAACTTATGAAAATACCCTCAAAAAATCTAAAAAAGCTTAAGTTTCATGATAAGGTAAGATAAAATTGCTCCTTAAGAAATATCGCAACGCAAAAGGAACAATAGGATACTCCCTTACAAGCCGAATTCTAAAAATTGCGAGATCACGATGCGGCACTACATATTAAAAAACATATATCGCATCGCATGCCTCAAAAAAACCACTTATGCCAGAAATCCTCAAAAACACCAATATGTGATGGCGCATATCGCAAAATCGTATTTCGCAGAAAGTACATTAACAAAAAATTGTCTTATGCTGCATTGCGATATTGCGATATTGTGATATTGCGATATACCAGCAAAGAGATCTTGCAATAAAATGGCAAAATGATATTGTGATTTGCGATATTACAAAGCAAATCGCAAAATCACTTCATCACAGATCTTTTGGGATCATTATTCAAGAAATGTTTTTCCATAAACCGAGACTTGGTTATGTGCTTTAATGCTAATTAATGAGTTAGTTGCCAGTTGTTAATGAAATATGGCTTTGCACTTATCGAAGAGCCAGTTCACGTAAGGTGGTATAATTTTTAAGTCTTCAGCATTTAAAATCTTTCCCATCACGTTTCCTCATCATTGCTCTCACCTCACTTGTAAACTGCAGGGACAAAGAACAAAGAACTATACAAAGCAGTATACAGGATATGATGGGGAAAAAAGGCAAAGCTCCAAGCTCTGAAGACAAAGAAATGATGCCCTTGTAGACAAACATCACCTGTAATAGAGACGTTGGTATTACTACTTGGGAAGGCATGTAGGTAATGTAGGTTCCAGCTACTGCAGGTTCAGACGGGTCTTTCAAGGCATCAGTAGCAAATTTATCTTGATCGTTCCTGCATCAGATAGCGACGAGGCCCAAAATTATCCCTTACACCGACATGATTAAATGGGTACTAGACAACGCTAACATCAAAAATAGACAATTTAAAAATCAGGGTCAAGAGCTTACGGAATCATTGTTTTCACAAAATTTGAGCTTTATATCCACTAAAAGAAAATGCGCAAGAGGCAAAAATCGCACCAAAGAAGCCCAGATCAAGAAATAGAGGAGGGAAAAAGAGCGGGTGCACCAATAATAAATGAAAATCATAAAGAAATGCTCTTTAACAAATGGGATGCGCAAATCAGGGAAGCAGAGCACGCAGCAGAAGAAACAGCCACAGCAACAAACAACCTTATTGATTGCATTAATCAAAATTTTCATAAAGCAAATCTAATCTCAGAAACCACTCCTGGGTATCTACCGAAAGCACAGTAATTACAGACAGGCTGGAGACAGAAAGCTCAAGAAAAGGTAGAATCAATCAAAAGATTAACTAAGTTGAATTGGGATTCTTACTGGGCATATTTGGTAAAACCACACAGCCAGTGTATGACTCTCAAATGCATTATCAATTCTGCCAAAATGATGACACCAACTCTTGCTGATTCTGTTTTCACAGGACAGTTGAAGTCTAAAGTCGGCCACCTGACTCTTCTCAAACAAATGCTGAATGCTCATAATTTTAAGGAGCAGATACAGAAATAGTTAGTTGTTAGCTTTTAGATTCAATATTAGTATTAATTTTCCTTTATTTTTCCATAGAAAAAGGATGGTCATTTAAACCGTATCCTACATTCTTGTAATAAGTTGTTTTTAGATTTAGTTAGTAGTATTTAAACCTTCTCATGCATTTAGAGAAGGGTCCTGAAATTTGTCAAAAACTTGTCCTCAGAACATTAACTTTTGCACCCTCCGAGGATGTTTTGATGAATGAATGGAACAGGATTTATTGATATCTGCATTTAATATCTGCTACTGATGTTGCACTTCGGTACTCTTAGTGGATGTTGGATTAAGAAGAGATAAATCATTATCGCTTGAAACTCATGAGTAGAACTAGTCATAAATGGTACTTCTATCTCTTAACTATTTCTGCCTGTGTTAAAGTGATATTCATGTTTAGCTGTTTATATATTGATGCGTGAATGCCTGAGTTATCATTTGGCACTTTTGTACGGTGATAGCTATTTATTTATGCTTAATGTATGAGTAGCTTACTATGCAATATGTTTTTCACAACTATTTCATCTAACTTTTTATGCGAAGTGGTTTATCTATATTGAATTCTTTTCTCATAACAGTTGAATGATCTTTATTACCGATTGTTATTTGAAATCATTTTAGATTGCATAACAGAAGGATTACACTCTGGTTTAATGTAGACTTAGATATTTCTGTATATTAGAGTACAAATGCATGTCATTAGATTAGAATTAGAATTAGAGCATCTCACTTAGGAACTTTTAGAAAGGAAATATGAATTCTTCACACACACACATAAATTGGGAAACTGGTCTGATATCCCCAGTCGGACCCACTGTACCAAACAGAAAAGGAGCTGCCAACCAAGGTCCGAACCGGGTGGGTATCCCCCTTATTATAGACCTGATTTTCAGGGCTTCAACACCTCCTTAGTGCAATCTTATTCCAATCCCATTGTTCAATTTTGGGCTTCACATTTTACTTTTCGTTTCTTTCAGTGGCTAGATCCTAGGCATGAAGAGGAATCACTCACTTCCCATCATGAATATTGCAGGTAATAACGTTTAAAAACACTTTTTTAGATTTTCGTTGATTATGGGGGTTTACTCTTGCTCACGCAATCTCTAATTACCTTTTATTTCTAGTTTACGGTGCTGGCAAGTAACAAATCATGTTCTTCTTTCATTGTGGCATCTTGGACATTACTACAACATTAGTCCTCACGCGCTTGTTTATTTATTTCGAGGTGGGTACCCTTCGCGTGGTTTTATCACAAGGTAGTCACTGCTTACATAGTTTGGCTCTTGTTTCCTTAGCGACCTCAATGCACTATCAACCTCTTAGGTCTCTTGAAGACATGTCTGTGTTTATAGTGGATGGTATAATGTGCATAGATAAATCCTGGTCATGTTTCCACCATTCGTGTTTTTGCCATTTCACTCTGCGTTGGCTGGACTATTGATTTGGATGTTTTATGTAACCTTATATTATTGTAGGATTTTTTACTGGGCTGTTGTGTTGGATGTTAGGCATGAATCATTAGATTTTTTTATAAAAGGCTTGGTGCCTTTTCCCTTATAGGTAAAATTTGTAAAAGTTTAATATTATGAATTGATTTCTTACTAGGTCTTACTAGTTTCTCTCACATATTTTTCATCTTGAGATGGATGCCTGAGTAATTTTTCAATGTTTCTCTCACATCTTGTTCAATCGAGATGGATGCTTTAGTAAGTTTTCAAAGTTTCTCTCTTCTGATAATGAATTTTGTATAGTATGATTATTATGATACTAGATTTGTTGTAGCGAGGAAAAATTCATATTTAGAGTAATTGCATGATCTAGATATAGAAAATCGTTTAACGTATGCACAATGATATTATATGTACATTTTTATTATTAATGGCCTCATGTGCCTGTATCATGTTTCTAGTTTCTTTTCTTTTCCACAGAACAAAATGTTTGTTCTTGTTATCTATTAATGATGGCAGAACTATTTACTACTTTGCAATGTTGGTAGTTTCATAGCTTATCGCCAGGGTGATTATAGCTCCTTTTGGGTTGTTTTGATTGTATGTGATTCCTATAGAATCTGATTATATGCAATTTCTATGGAATTTAAAAAACAACTATATTTGTTAATGTACATTTTATTTCACCACATACCATGAAACAAGCTCAGGTTTCATGAAAATCAACTTGGGTTAAAGATAATATTTGTTTTATATAGAGTAACTCTATTCCCATCACACGCCCATTACAGGTTGGCATGAGGTTCTTACCTCGTCCCTTCCTTTTTGCATAATAATTATTGGGTCTTGTCCTAAGGTTCTTACTCTATTATGTCCTTCATTCGTGTTGTTGTTCAGTAGCGATGTATTTCTCTCCAAGCCATAGCACTGCTAGCATTGCATGCCTTAAGTATTTTCCCAGATATATTTATATCATAGGAAAACTGTACATGCCCAGATGGAAAGTGATGACCAAGTGAAAGACTTGTGGTTCTAGAATACCCCTTTATGCGTTAAATATTATATGACTACAGAAGCTAAGATAATCTTCACCCTAGTGCATCTAACTTGAAAATTTACTTCTAGAGGACATAAAATATTTTGAAATTGAATTCAAGACATTTTCCTGTTATTCTTACTTCACTCGAAAATGAATAATTTATATTTTTCCTTCATCATGAAATATGACTTTGACACTTAAAGGAAATTAAACTCACAGTTAAAATACCAACAAAACATTTAACTATAAACATCTACAAAGTACCAATCCAAAATATTACAGTTCCATCAAATATAATTTAGAGTACAAGTTTATGCCAATCAGTGACTTCCATTTTCCTAAACTTGGTTTTTTTAACCGTTTCAACCACAAGGAATAACATGTAACATAATTCTCATCCCCTTAGTTCATTTACTTTAAAATTAACAATAACTCCATAAATAATATCATGCAGAAGAAACTCGTCCAATTTTTTTTGTTAGAAACCAGAATATAAGATGAGAATTATAGAAAAATAATAATGACAACAACATCTAACCGATGTAATCATTGGAAAATGAAACGTGGGAAATGCTTTTCCTCCTGAGAAGTCTGGTTTCTTTCTTCAACAACCTTTTTCTTATTCCAATTCATGTCTCATATACATGATTGCCAACAAATTTTTCTTTGTCAGCATCTTTCTTTTCAGGGTTCTTCTTATCCCCTTACCCTAGATTGTTTCCTCTTTTCCTTGAAAAGGAAAGAAAATCTGTTTTTTTCTCCAACACATCAAAAATCTACTTTTCTCTCCCACTGATTTATTCCATCAGTATTTATCCTCAACTAAGTAGATAATAATATGAATATCTAATTTTTTAATATCAACAAGCTTCCCTTTCCCACATTTTCCAACTTTAAATCTTAACTATTTATTATAAAAATCATATCTACATTCAGTTTTATTTCTGGTGGCCCCCATTGAGTTACAACACTAGTGTTTAAAACATATATCCATAAAAATATTTACATGTAGAAGATGTTGTTACATTTTTCCCCTATCAAAATAACATGGTCCTTGATGTTCAATTTATTATTACTTGTCCATCTACTTTTACTGGAAAAAAACCCTAGAAACACCTCCTTCATACAATCCTCTTACTCCCACATAGCCTCTGTAACAACCCTGGTGAAAAGTTCATGTAATAAAATTTAATAAAGAAAAATAAGACCATGGGTAAGGGACATGTATTCCAAGTTGATTGTTAGGCAACGATATCTTAGTGGGCATCACTGGATGTGTGTTTTGGCTAAGGAAAATTGGCAAAGGCTAAGGCAAAGGAATTAAAAGGCAAAAGGAATTTTTGGCACATATATTTATGAAAAAAAAGTAAATTAGTAAAAAATGAAGGTAAAAGGTCATACGTTGCATGTAAGGAGGACATTAAAGGAAAATAATGGAAAATGATGAAAATAGAGGTCTCACTGATAAAAAGGCTTATGAGGATCAGTTGGTAACCTTTTTTCAATTCAAGTATTGGAGCTCTCTCATTTTCTCTCTCTAAATCACTCTTGTTCACTTAGATTTTTCTTGGAGAACTCTATCTCTAGATCAAGGAATGAGAAACAAGAAAAGGGAAAGGAAGGGAAGAAAGGATCAAGGAAGGAAAAGCATGATCAAATAGTTTCTGTAGAATTCTTGTAGGAAACCTTTTCTATGTTTGATTTCCTACCTGGTTTGGACATGCATATCTTTGCATGTTGGTGTGTGGTTCTCTTATTCTCGTTGGCATGGTTTTTTCAGGTTATGGCAATCATTTTTAGCATACCCTTGCCTTTTTCTAGATTCCATGGTGTTAGGATATTTATTTTGGTTTTCGAGTTTTGGTTTGTTAGATGGATTTTAGAATTTAGGGTGGAGGTGGTATCCAATTTCATTCCCAAAGCTATAGGAATCCCTTGACCAGCTTTGATGGGATACACAATAAAGGCTGAAGGAGGAGTCTTGGTTTAGGGCCTACTGATCTAAGTTTGGATTGTCGTAAAGCTAGGAGACTCGTCTCACTTTAGGTCCTAGTGATGCCAGATTGGATTGTGGTAAAGAATTGGAAACAAGGAGATGGAAAATTCATCAAGGATAGTGATTGATTCTGGATGGCATTCCAAGTTCAGTTCGGTTGTGATCGGAGCATCGGGTTTGGTGTGATCATAGTTTGGTGAGGGTTGAGGTGGTTTAACCTTTGGATTCCTTTGGTTGTTCTTGGATTGGCTGTTCTATGAGATACTAGATTCATGCTTGGAATATGGCATGGGGGTGATTGGATGAAAGAAAGATTCAGTTAAGCCATGTCTACAGTCGGGTGGTATTGGGAAGTCCTAAACCTAGTCAGGTTTTACTAAGATTAATAAAAGCTACATTCTCTTACTTTTGCACTTTTTTATATGTGGTTTCATGGGTGTGATATCTCATATATTTACATGGTTTAATGTTGGCTATAAGCATGGTTATGAATGGATCATGTCATGGTTATCTTACATTTTTACTTGTAAATGAATGGATAATGTATCTGTGGCCTAACAGATGATAATGTAACAAATTACATTAGGGAAGAATGGTTCATAACAAATATTAGTTATGTATGAGACTTTATGCTCATATATGTTATTTACACCAGTAGGTTGCATATTTACTAATTGTTTAACAAAATGTTTGTCATGTTTAAGCTTGATTAGGTTAATCCCTTGATCAAGTTTAGTGTTAGAGGCTTTACCTTGGTGTCATTGATTTCCTTGAAAAGGCTCATCAATTTCTAGGCATTAGTTTGGAGACTAACCCTGAAAAAGTGCCTTAAAGCTCATAGTCTTTGGCACATAACTGGCTGGAAAAGACTATAGTCTCTCACTTGTAGGCATCGTGGGAGTGACTCTAGGGTCCCATTCGCATGCATGCCTTGTCATGGGAGTAAATTTGGGTTTAATTAATTGAAACACTAGGTTAACTTAGGGGTTGGGCACCTGGAGTGGTGGATTAACTCTTGAGGCTCTTGAAGCACCCAAGGGAGGTATGTAAGTTCTTGTTTTGTCCACTCCATTTCCTTAAGGTTACTTAGGAAGTTGAGTTTTATCATAGTAGAATTTTGTCACATGTTTACCTAGTTGGCACGTTTACTTAGGTAGATGTGGGAGGAGGGTGTTACATATTGGTATCAGAGCCAACTTGTACTCTCTTTGGGTCATATCTGATACCCTAGATTGGTATCATATCATGGTTGTGTGCTACTTTGGTGAATGTCTTGGTCATGCAAGCATGTCAGTTGCATGTGTCATTGTTACACTTGCATTCCATGTGGTTGTTACATTGCACAATGATTGATCATGGTTGTAGTAAGGTTGTGATGAGGAACTTGATGTTGATTTTGTGGAATGCATCGTCAGAAGTATATGATTGGTTACATGATTAAAGGCAGCTTGATTACATCCTTGTATGCTAGGTTGCATTTTTGGTTGTGTTATTAGACATATCAGTCTTGTAGGTTGGTTACAAGAATTGATCACTTATGATCGATTACATGTGTTCATGTGTATGTGTAGTTGATTAGGCCTTCCTTATGCATGTTGATGGTTGCATGTGGCAATGTGTACAATGGAATAATGGTTGTTTTCATGCATGAGGTCATGGCTGGTGTAGTTGATATGGACATTCTTTGATGAATGCAATCTAGCTAGAATGATGTGAATATGGTTTGGTACTCATGTTATATGTATATATGTAGTTCTCATGCATGCATGGTCTTTTTATAGTTATGCATGAACAATACGTCAAACATGCCTTGGGAATTCATGATATGCAATTTGGGTCATTAGGCTAAAATTGGTATGCTATGATGTTAATGTGTTGGCTGAGATAGAGTAGGGGATGCAGATCATCATAATGAGGTTGCAGCATTAAATTTTGGGGTGAGATCAGATCATCATATAGGTATTGTATGTTTTCATGTAGATATGTAAGTCAAGGATTGTTATATGCATTAGGTTTATGTATATGTATTTTTATGTTATGGTTACATTCATGACAGATGTTAGTTGATTGGTGTAGTTATATATACATGTGTCAGATAGTGAAGAATGATAATAACCTGTACTTGTATCCATTGCTATTGTTGTTTTATATTAGATAACCTGATGATTAGATTATATGTTGTTGATGAGCATGATATATAGATTATTCTTGTTATATGATATTAACTTGATGATTAGGGTTATCTCATTGAGATCTTGATATTGTTATTTGGATTGGCCATATATGTGATGGTTATATTCATTGCATTGAAGATCTTGATGTTATCTATATTTTGTTAACTTGGCTTGTCCTATATAGATGGTTATAGTTGTGATATTCAAGTATGAACCGACATATTTTTGATTTGGTGTCTTACTAATCTAGACTCATCATACATATTTGATTGATATGCATAAATGATAATTGTGTATGAGTTATTATGTAAACATGTTAGCTATGACTATTTTGGGTATCATGATATTGTTTATGTTTGGGTTAATTTTTGTGAAGATATATCATGCTAAAATGGATTGATTGTTTAGGAAATATTTCCTCCTCTGAGATACAGTAAGGTACGAGTTTCCTTATGCCGTATATTTGGTGCTTAACTAGTCGATTATGTCATCTAGTTGGTTTATTTAATTAGGTATGTTTGTAAGTTGGTTGAATGCTTGATGACTTGCATAACATGATTATGTTTTCCAATTATCTTGTTTTAAACTAATTTTACTAATACATGTGTGTTGAGACAATTGGTATGTACTTGAATGTAGTTAATAGTTGTAGAATTATGTGTAATGACTATGATTTCACTATGGGTTATGACATGATTGTTTGTAAAAGTTGATTTCAAAGTGATAGATGTGATTGTCTTGATATTAGGGACATGTGGTTGACATGCTTGAGTAGTTATAGGAAACATGCTTCGTATTAGTGTGACAAGGTAATTGTTGATGTGTTTACATAACTAACAGTTGGGTGATGTGATAGTACATAGTAAGCCTTGGTTGCAACCATGTAAAAAGGTAAAAGAAAGGAACTGGACAAGAATTCCTTTGGCTAGGTTTGGAAAACCTAATTCTAAATGAATGAGTGCTTCGTGTACAAGAAGTCTTCTTGACCTTAATATTATTTGAAATTATGTGGATATGTAATAGATTCATGAACATGTAATTGACAGATATGTTAGTTAGTCCCTAGTTACAGGTGGATCTATCAAGGAATTGGATTTCCATGAGAGATGGCATCAATGTGTTCAGTTGCAAGGAAACATACGTGGTACAACAAGTCAAAGTATCTAGTGTATTGTTATATTTATTTATGCACCGACAATTATGTTTTTATGGTGATATGATGCAGGGGATTTCATGGCAAGAGAGATTTCCATGAATCTTGAAGAAGGCTCTGGTTGAGATTTCCTTAGGAACCATGGGGATTGAGTCATGGTGTCTATTGTTATTCTGGTGATTTTGGTATTTTGTGATTTTTGGGCTTGATTTTTGATTTTTCTTGTGTGTTGTGCATAGCTATGCCATCTTATTCTAGTGTCGTGTTGTTATTGGTTTTCATGATTTTCTTCTTGGTTATTTCTTGGTATTTCCTTTTATTGTTTTGATTATTAGGAATTGTTTGGGAAAGAGGAAATTTAGTGGAACTTAGAGAGAGATGAATGGAACCCAATAGGTAACATAAGACCCAAATGAAGGTCAGGGCATGATTAAGCACAATGGAAGATAAGACTATGATAGTTGGTTTGACTAGTTGGGTCCATTATGGTAAATGTATGGTGATAGTATGGACATAAGAAAGGAAACGTAAAAAGTTAAAGTAAATATATATGATGTGTTGGATGCCTTGGCTATGTTGGGAATTGTTGTTCTCAATGTCATGCATGTTGTGCATGAATAAATGAAGTTATCTTAACCTAGCCCTTATGTTATCTAGTAATTATGTTATAATTATGATTGTGCGAATGTTTATGTATGTATACATGTATGCATGTGTCATTGGATGACATGATGATGATTGTTTTATTCTAATGATTAAATATGTATGTATATATGGATATATGCCGCTATTTGATATGGTTTTAAGGGATCGTTCTTATGGCGGAATGATTTCTTATGCAAGTGAATGGCATGAAGAGATTCTTGGTTGATGAGGAATCAAGTGGGAAGAGTAGCCTACAAAATATACAAGGTAAGTATCATATGGTTATGATTTGATATTATGTGATTATATTATCTTTATGTTATGGGTAGATTATACCAAGGGATACAATAGTGAAATGAAAGCAGTGTGGTCTACGACATGTTGGGACAAGCATGGATAAGACACTGGAAGCAAGGTTGCTTGGTAGAGACAATGTGGTTTTGAATGTGTGGTACTATTGATCTGCATGTGATGTTATGTGCATGTAGATGTTGGATATGTGGTGATGTGTACAGATGTTGCTATGTACATGTGGTGTTGCGTTCATGTTGTACATGTGGTGCTATGTACATATGGTGTTGTGTGAATAATTGTACAAGTGGTGCTTTGTGCATATAGGTTTGTGTACATGTGGTAAAAGTGGAGATGTGTCTAGGTGGGGTTGTGTACATATCGTGCATGTGATTTTATGTACATCTAGTGTCATGTGCATATCATGCATGTGGTACTTTGTACATGTAGTATTGTGTACACATTGTGAAGGTAGTGTCGTGTACATATGAGGTTGTGCACATGATGTACGGTTGCAGTGTATAGGTGATACTTTGCACATTTTGTACACATGGTACATGTGTATGTGTGGCATGCCAAGTGTAGGTGCATGTATTTCATAGTGTTGTATGTCAAGTGTGATTGTATATTTGTGATGCACAATATGCATATGTGCACATGCTTCAGGAGAAGGCACTAGGTGTTTTTCAGGTGTGGAAAACAATCCGGAGTGCATACAGAATAAAGACAAAGGTAGAAGGTAAGGATTTATGAAAGGATAAGTATCAACACTTTATTTCATTTTTAATACGCATGTGATTTATGATTATAGTATATGAGGATTATTTGTGATCTATGCTTTTGGTTTATGATGGTTACATGTGATTTACAATGTTGATCTATGATGGTTGTGTCTTGAGTTAACCAGATGTGATATGTTTATACATGATGATTTGGTGAAAGATGCTAGTTTAACATGTTGTGAGTGAAAGCAAAGAGGATTGCAAGTCTACCTAATTGATGAACTACCAGTGAGGTATGATTTGAGTTTATTTAAATTTATTTGAACCTAATGGAAACTATGTGCTTCAAATAGGAATGCATGAACATGATCATCTAGGTGGTTGAAATCAGCTACAAGAATTAGCAACAACAGTGCAAGAAATTGGAACATCAGAAGTATGTTGGTGGGACACTCGTACCCAATAATGTCCATTGATTTCTATGAACATGCTATGACAATTATGATGGGTTTGTGGTAGGTATATGCCTTGGTTTTTGATCTTACAATGTGAGGAAGGCTTGCCAAAGGATAGATCGCATGGGATAGGTGATTCTGGGGAACTTGGAAGGTGAGTGACTGCACAGAAGGGGGTGACCAAATTTCCCAAGGGGCTGTATAGTAGAGAAGGGAAGGTCATATATGTACCTTCTTTTTTCCATTAGCATTTCTAGATGGAATCATATGAACATTGGGAGTGCACCCTAGAACAATGAGCTGACAACTATTCACAGAGTTGACAAGTGGGACAAGATTATAGCATTGGACATTGGTTGAAGCTTTGACTGCCACAATGTATTTTGGACTTCCTGGGAAGGAGGTGAATCCTTGTATTACTTTGAGGGTCGAGGTGTGAGTCTCTATATTTCATTATTGATTGATACAAGCATCGTATACTTTTATTTTCTAGTTTAGAAAATGTGCATATGTGTATATGTGTTTGTTGTAAGTATTGTAATGAGTTGTGCTATAAAGCTGCATTATGTGGTACGGTTGTTATCTTGTCATGTTGTCATGATTTTTTACTTTTGAGTAGGTCATTCATTGTAAATACTGCAATGAGATAAGTTATATATCTCCATGGGTAGTGTGTTCTCTTTTTAGTAGTCTTGTTGTGTTTTAATGCGGAGGATGGTGTTCCCCAATGGGGAGGGTTCCATAATAGCCCTGGTGAAATGTTCATGTGATAATTGTTAATAAAGGAAAATAATACCATGGGTAAGGGACATGTATTCCAAGATGAATGTTGGACAAAGATATCCTAGTGGGCATCACTAGCTTTGTGTTTTGGCTAAGGAAAATTGGCAAAGGCTAAGGCAAAGGCATTAAAAGGAAAAAGGCAATTTTGGCACGTTTATTTATAAAAATAAAGAAAATTAGGATAAAAAGAAGGTAAAAGCTTACAGGTTGCATGTGAGAAGGAAATTGAAGGAAAATAATGGAAAATGAAGAAAATATAGGCCTCATTGATAAAAAGGCTTATGAGGATCAATTGGTAACCTTTTGTCAATTCAAGTACTAGAGGTCTCTCATTTTCTCTCTCTCTATCTCACTCTTGGTCACTTAGAGTTTTCTTTGAGAAATCTAGCTTTGGATCAAGGAAGGAAAAATAAGCAAAGGGAAAGGAAGGAAAGCAATGATCAAGGAAGGAAAAGAAAGATCAAGCATATTTAGTGGGAATAATTGCAGGTAACCTTGTGCATGTGTGATTTCTTAGCTGGTTTGGGTATGCATGGTTTTGCATGTTGGTGCATCACTCTTTTGATGTCAGTGGCATGGTTTTGTCGAGTTATGAGAAGTGGTTTTACACCTAGCCTTTCCTTTTTCCAGATGACATGGTGTTGCGATGTTTATTTCAATTTTTGAGCTTTCGTTTACCGAATGGATTTTAGAATATGGGGCAGAGGTGGTCTCATGTTTCATTCCCAAACAACTAGGACTTCCTTGACTATTTTTGGAAGGCTACATGGTAAAGCCTGAGGGAGGAGTCTTAGTTTAGGGCCTACAGGCCTAGGTTTGGACTGCAATAAAGGCTGAGAGATTGGTCTTAATTTTGGGTCTACTGGTCAAGGATTGGAATGTGGTAAAGCCTAAGAGACAAGGAAAATGGAAAATTTGTAAAGGATTGTGATGCATTCAGGATGGCATTCCAAGTTTGGTTCGGTTGTGATTAGGGCACCTAGTTTGGTGTGATAAAGGTTTTGGTGAGGGTGGAGATGGTTTAACCTCTTGATTCCCTTCATTTTTCTTGGATTGGTTGTTCTATGAGATCCCACATTCATTCTTGGAATATGACACGGGGGTGACTGGGTCAAAGAAATATTTGTTTTAGCCATGTCTACGGTTGGGTGGTACGTGGAACTACCAAACCTAGTCATATTTGCCTATGATCAAGAAAAGCTAAGTTCTCTTAATTTTGCACTTGATTATATGTGGATTTGATGGCTTTCATATCTCTGATATTTGCATGGTTTAATGTTGGTTATAAGCATGGTTATATGATTGGACCATGTCATGGTTATCTTATGTTTTTACTTGTAAATGAATGGATAATGTCTCTATGGCCTAATAGATGATAATGACACAAATGACATGAGGGAACAATTGTCCATAGTGAATCTCACATAAGTATGAGACCCTATGCTCATATCTATTTTTTACACTTGTATGTTGCATATTTACTAAGTGTTTGACAAAATGTCTATCATGGTTAGGCTTGGTTAACTCAATCACTTAATCAAATTTTTTATTAGAGGCTTTTCCTTGGTTTCATTTATTGTCTTCGAAAGTATCATCAAGTTATAGGCATTGGTTTGGACAATAGCCCTAAAAAGGTGGCTTAAATATTGCAGTCTCTCGCACAGAACTAGATGAAAATGACTGCTATCTCTCCCTTGCAGGTATTGTAGGAGTTACTATAGGGTTCCAATCACATGCATCCCTTGCCATGGGAGAAAATTTGGGTTTAATTCATTGAAATTCTAGGTTAACTAAGGGGTTGGGCACTTGGAGTAGTGGATTAGATCCTGGGGGTCCTGAAGCACATAAGGGAGGTCTGTAATGTCATGCTTTATCGACTCCATTTCATTAAGGTTACTTAGGAGTTTGATTCTTATCATAGTAGCCTCCCATTGCAGTTTACTCGGTTGGCATGGTTTCTTGGGTAGATGTTGTAGGAGGGTGTTACAACCTCCTTAGCAGTAAATTACTTCTACTGTACTTTAGCCTAAGTGAAATCTTGCTTCCAGAGCATGTTCTCTCTCTGATCCAGAATATAGAGTGCCTTTAGCAGGAAGTATCATTCACATTTAACCTATATCACATTCCATTCAACCACCTGAGAATTATCATGGACATATTTTTTGAATAATGATACATGAAATACATTATGCAACTTAATATCAATGAGTAGAGCTAGCTAATAAGCTATAGGTCCACCTCTATACAATATTTCGAAAGGTGCACGGTAACGCAGGGCCTGTTTAGCAAAAGCTCCAGTTCAAAGTGTGCTCTTCCAAGGATTTACCTGGAAAAATACAGGATCCCAAATTCTGAATTCCTTGTGCACCATTTTCTTGTCTACATTTCTCTTTTGTTAGTCTTTAGCTGCTTTTATATTTTGACATATTTTCCTCACCATGTGCCTCATTTCCTGCAATGCATCTAGTCCTAACAGTAGCTTATCCTCTAGTTGGTTCTAGCTAATAGCTGTATGGCATTTTCTACCATACAAGGCTTCAAAAGGAATCATTTTTATGCTAACTTGGTAGCTATTGTTATAGGAAAACTCTGCTAAATGTAGAAAATCTTACCATTTCATAGGCTAGTGTATGACATATATTCTTAGGATACCTTCAAGGATCTGATTTGTTCTTTCGGTTTGGACATCAGTTTGTGAGTGATATGCAGTACTAAATTTCTCTGTACTCAGTCCTGCAAAGAGCACCATCCTGAACTTGGAGGTAAAATTTGCATCTCTGTCTAATAAAATAGATTTGGTACTTCATGCAGATGAAAGATGTCCCTCACAAAAATAATAGCTATTTGAATGATCCCAAAAGTGGAATGTACTAGTATAAAATGAATTTCTTTCATCAACACATCTACTACTACCATAATATAGTCATGTTGATGTTTTGTTCATGGTAAACTAGTAAGAAAATCTATTGAAACAGTTTCCCACTTCCACTTTGGTGCAAGTAAAGGATTTAATAATTCTGCAGGATGTTAATGTTCCACTTTAACCTATTGGCATTCCATGCATTTACTTAAATATTCTACCACATCCATTTTCATTCCTAGCCAAAATAAATTTTTCTTAGTGCAGTAAGCATTCTCTAGTATCCGGAATGGCCTGCATAGGGTCTTTTGTGGTACTGGTATAATATTTTTTGTTTCAAGGTGCTCTCATTTGGTACATATATCCTATTCTCATATGTAAGTAATTTTTTAGTAGTTTCTGCATATCCAAAGACTTCATTTTGCTGTATTTTCTATTAAAGTTCCTCGTACTGAGGATCTTCGGGTATAGCCTATTTAACTTGTTCTACAAATTCTTTATTGACTCTACTAAGAGTCACTCCCAACAGTAGGTGTGCATTTCTCCTCAAATCATCTGCCAAGTTCTTCCCCTGCCCCTGAATATGCTTAATTTCAAAATCAAAGTCACTAAGGAAAACCAACCACCTTGCTTGTATCACATTTAGTTTCAACTTACTGAAAAAGTATTTTAGTCTGATGTGATCAGTTACAAAGGTAAACTTCCTTGCCAAAAGATAATGTCTCTATGTTTTAAGTTCATGTATTACTGTTGCTAATTCGAAGTCATACATGACATAATTTTTCTCATGTAATTTTAGTTTTATGTATCCATAAGCTGTTACTACACTATCTTGCATCAACACTCCCTCCAGACCCTCCAAACATTCATATGTACATAATTTGAATAGTTTATTTGGCTCTACAATTTTATGTGTAGGGGTTGTCGTCAATAGTAGCTTCAACCTATCAAAGCTTTCTTGGCATTTGGTTGTCCATTCGAACTTCAAACCCTTTTTTTGAAAGGAAGTGATGGGATATGTTAGCTTATAAAAGGCTTCTATAAATCTATAGTAGTAACGTTCAATCCCCATAGAGGAACACATTGTTGATATGTCTTTGGGTACCATCCAATTTATAATATCTTTGATTTGCTCTGGATCCACAACCAATCCTTCTTTGGAAATAATATGCCCCAAATATTGAATTTTATCTTTGTAAAATTCACGCTTGCTGAGTTTACCATACAATCGATGCTCCCTTAAGGTTTGGGGTACTATTCTGAAGTTCTCCTTATATTCTTCCTCACTTTTGGAATAAATTAGTATGTCATCTATAAACACTAGTACGAATTTATCCAAATATGGATGAAGTATGATATTCATCAGGAACATAAACATTTCTAGTGTGTTTGTGAGGCCAAAAGGAAATACCACAAACTTATAATGATGATATCTAGTTCTGAAATTTTTCTTGTATTTGTCTTCATTCTTGATTCGCAACTAGTGATAACCAATTCTTAAGTCAATCTTTTAGAAGACTCTTGCCACTCTGACATGATAGAACAAATCACCAATTCATGGTAGTGGATATTTGTTCTTAACTGTTAACTTATTTAACTTACAGTAATCAATACACATTATGAGGGTACCATCCTTTCTCTAACAAAAATTATTAGTGCTCTCCATAGTGAGACACTAGATTGTATATACCCTTTATCAAGTAATTCTTGTAAATGCATTTTTAATTCCAGTAACTCTAGGGTACTCATTTTTTATGGTGCTCTAGATAATGGAGCTGCACCAGGTACCAAGCCAATGGTGAAATCTATATCTCTATGGGGGTAATCTGGGAATCTATTTTGGAAAGACATCTTGAAATTCCCTAATCACACGTAGACAACTCAATGTTTCTTTTTCAGTCAGTTGTTTGTTAGTTTCTACTTGTACCAAAGTACAACTGCATCCTTTCTTAGCACTCCCTTTTAATTGTAATTATGTGATCTGATGGACTGACATAGGTTTTGGTTTCACTCTAACTAACCAACTCTGTCCCTCTGGATCTACACATTGAACTATTATTTCTAGGCAGTTTATGAAAACACCCTGCTTTTCTAACCAATCCATGCCTCTTTGTATATCATATGACCTGAAAGGAAGAATATTTAGATTTTTTACTCTTAAATAACCATTTAAATTAATATAACATTGTTTTCTTTAACTGGTGACCCTTTGCTCAATACTAGTCACTAACTGAACCAGCCAGGGATTCATTATTTTTTCAGTTTTTAGCTCACATTTTTCTACAATTTGCAGGCTAACATAACTCTAACTAGTTCCAAGGTCTATTAAAACAAAGACAGTATGGTTCAAAACAGTACCTTCACTTTCAATCATGGTGGACTGGTGCTCAGCTTGCGTATCTTCTAGTGCCACGCTAATTCTAGGAATGTTTCTAGCCATGCCATTAACGGTTGATGCCTCCTGAATTGTTTGAATATTCTGGATTGATATGGGGTTATGTGGACAATCTCTGAGTAAGTGTGGCTCCTCACAAACCCATCATTTTAATGGTTCTCACTCTTTGGTTCCACCATTCTTCTTACTATTTAACTCCATAGGATTCAATCTTATATAATTCCCTCTTTGGTGTTGGGAGGGTTAAATTCCCTCAACCAACTCTCTTTCTTTTGTGATATTTGTTAAAAGCTTTCAAGTAAGGAGGCTTATACTTTTTGAAACTCCCTGCTAACTTACATTTATCCTTGTTCTACAAAGCCCTTTGACCCTCATTCCTATTCTTAAACTATTGGTAAAATATCCTGGCTTTCCTTTGCCCTCATTCCTATTCTTAAACTATTATAAAAATATTATCTGCATTTAGTTTTCTTTCTGGTGCCCCCCAGCTAGTAGCATCACAAAAATCTTGTCCTAAGATGTATATTGCTTCTTTTATAGAAATATTAGAACAATTTTATATTTTATGACTTTTCGAACCCCATTTATAACATTGGATTACTACCACTAGCTTCCATTCTTTTCTATGCACTCTTTCTTTCTAGAGTTTCTTTGTATTTTATTAATATCCTTTTCCTTTATGTAAATTATAATTTTCTCCTTCTGGACATATGTTTTAAGTATGTCTAATGTTGTCCACATAACCAACAAACAAGCTTGTTCCATGCCTCTTGCTTATGTGTTCTACGATGTATATCTTATGGACTATAATAATGTGATCTCGAGACTTTCTTATAATAACCTTTTGATGAGAGTCTTTTCTACCTTCCAGGCATAGAAAAATAACGTGTCTTTTTTTTTAATTTTCCTTGATGGCTTTCTTTACCTTGTTCCGATGTAGAACTGGGACATCTATAGAAAAGCTATATTTATTTCATATTGATATATTGTCTCGAAATCTTGACAAATTCTGAATAGACTTATTAACTTTCATATTTTTGCAAAAGCTAACTAGAGCCTTAGTTATGAAGACGCTAAAATAATTGCAAGAGAGGATAATTATCATTAAAAGGAAAAAATCAGAGAGGCCATCGAAATTATGAAATTTCCTCAGAACCTCAACAGGGACAACGGGAGTGAAATTAGCGAAAATTGGCATCCCTTGATCAAGCAAATAAACCCCTCAAGTCCTTTGGAAGCTTAGTAGGTTTTAATTTAACTAATTTTTTTTTGAAAATTAACTAAAAATTAACTAAATTTTTTTATCAAAATTAACTAAAAAGTAACTAAATTTTTTTATTTATCAAAAATAACTAAAAAAATTAATTTATTTAAATTAATTAATGAAATAAAATAAAGTTTACAAATAATTAATTAATTAAAACAATAATAAAATAAAATTAATTAAAATTAATTAATTAATCAATAGGAAGGAATTATAAATAAATTAATTAATAAAAACAATTAAAGCAATAAAATTAATAAATTAATTTAATTTAATTCAATTTAACTTCATCAATTTTAATTAATTCTAACAAAACAATTAATAATAACCTAAGATTAATAAAATAAAAATAATAAAAAGTAATAAATTA